>JAPMOR010071061.1:57874-73726 GCA_026543865.1 Argiope aurantia
ATATATATATATATATATATATATATATATATATATATAAGAAATCATTGCGGATTCTTTTAGGAATGCTTCCCAAAAATGAAATCAAATATTTTTTTATGTATTCTATGGGAGTATTTTATTTTCAATTAAAAATTTAATTGATAGTAAAAGAACGACAAAAAAAAAGTAGTTCAAACGCCCAAATAAGAAACTCAACTTTTAAAAAGTTTGTTTCAATAAACTTGATTGTTTTATAATCTATATTTTTTTAACAATTGCATTTTGATTGCTCTTTTCAAAAATTAAATGTATCTGGAGCAAAGATACGCTTAGAGATCTGCAAATTTGCCAAATTGTTTGTAAATGCTATTGCATTAAATTTAATTAAACCAGAAGACCTCTAAACTTTCTCCCATACTCCTTAATAAAGGCAATATCCTTATCCCGTAGCATTAAATTATAGACCTTAGGTAAGTTTTCAAATTCCCAGATTTTCATTTTCAGAGTAACGTACATGAGAATTGTATGTGTCGTAGTTCAATAAATAAAACCTATATTTGTTATTATCCACAAGCGATTTAGAAACAATTTTTAGAAAGAGTCTACTAAAAGAGTTAGAAAGAGTCTACTAACGAGCGATTCTTAGCTCTTTTTACCATTAATTGATGACATGAAGTTAAAAAAAAGTCCCAAATAATCGAATAGGAATTTTGGTTGAAGCCAAAGTTAAAAGCAGAGCTACAGTTGCAGTCACAAGATCATATATCAAGTTTTATTAAGTCGCTGTTTTTTGAATAATCATGTTTCTATGTATTTGAAAGGACAGACCATATCTTAAATTGTAAAATATTTTGACGAATTTAAAATTTAATATGGTTCTGTTCTTTAGATGCTAAATTTGAGTATGTAATGTTTTACATCTGTAATTGTCATTTGGGTTCAGATAATCGGAACAAACAAATGTATTGTAAATGGATTTCATTCTAAATGTGGAACAAATTTAGTCTGATATAAATACAATTTTTAATTGTCTAGTTCAAAGTGATTTTTTTTACAGAGAGACATATCTGGTTTCAAAATTGTGTATTTAGGATTCACGGATGCCTGGATCATAGATCGTCTAAATATTGAGTTCAAAGTTTTTGACGATTACAGTACTTTCTCTTAGTATGCTTTCTATGCGAATAAATAAAAAAAAATGCCAAAAATTACCTTAAAATATTTAAACTTTGTGAAATTATCTTCGATATATGTTGCATTAGATTGAATGGAAACAATGACAATATGCATAGAAAAATGTAAGAAATAAATAACGTTGCCTGAATTATACGTGTTCGGCATTTTTATGAAGTGACGTCACCTTTAGATAGCGGAATTAATTTCTCGTTTGGTTTTTTTTACTTTAAATTAATAAAATAAAGCACCATAATAAGTTGTTATTATATCGTTTTGTGTTTTCTAACTTCTTCATGTTTTAACTATTGCAATTTTTTAATACGCAATTTATCTTTATTCTTTAAGGACTTTTTGTATATATTATAACCACGCTTTTACGACTTTGTGTACTCTTACAAATGGTATCTCAAAAAATCTATAAATATGTTATAAATAAAAAAAATATAATTTTAAAATCAATTGTCTTTATATGATTATTTTTTTCAACTGCTGCATTTCCGTATGATTTTACCGCTCTCGTGACGTCATTTTTAGATGGCGGAACAAATTTGTCGTTTGGTTTCATTCCTTTAATTAATAATCTATCGCTTCGAAGAATCTCTAGAGTATCTCTGGAATTTGCTGTTTTCCAATTTTTTTTGTTTTAATTATCGCATTTTTGTAATACACAATTTGTTTATTATTTAACGAATTTGTATGCATTATAACCAAACTTTACGACTGTGTAAGTTCACACTTACAAATTGTATCTCAAAGAATTTATAAATGTGTTGCAAATATTATAACTTTATTTTAAAATCAATAGTTTTCATATGATTTATGATATCTTTTCAACTGCTGCATTGTTTTCATATGATTTTACCACTCATATAAAAATTTCCAGAGTAATAGCGAACTATTGATCGAATTACTTGTTACTGTTTATTCGCTACTTTAAACTACAGCATCGTAAACAAATGATATTAAGGATGTTTCATAGTAAATATTAAAAAGTTTAATCCACATTTGTCATTAACACACTCTATCTCTATTTTAATTAAAAAGAATTGTTTCCCTACATTTTTTCTATAATGCATCTTTTAAGAAATAAATTATAATGTATTAAATAATCTCTTTATTTTTTAATGAATTATATATTTTGCTAACCAACATTTATCATATTACAATAAAATTTTCTCTTGTATGGTAGACTTTAAAATGAAATGCTTCATTTTAAAGGGAAACGATTGAATAGCTCTCGGACATAGGCAAACGTAACAGCCGGATGCATTTTCCCGAGAATTAATTTCAATATATTAATCTATGCTGATTTCTCATTTTAAAATTAGATTTAATCAACAAACTGTTTAAGCCACGGCTTTCGAGTCGGGTATAATATATTTGCAAATTCTATTATCTGACTTATCTCTGTTATTTCAAATGATGCGGTTCGATTGCTCAGCTGAAGTTATTCCTCTACGCTTGGCCAAGTCGGTTTTCTCACTATCGCGCTTACCTTTTAATATTTGATATCTGCAATTATGAATTGAATTAAATCAAGATTGAATCGATCCTTCCAAATAGTGGCGTGGATAAGATTTGATGAAAGTTAGTCAACTGGTTAGTTGATATTTCTCGGATCAGTAGCAATTTTGGTTATGTGATAATTGGGTTTAAAAATTTGTGCTATAATTTTTATTTATTTTTAAAATTCAAACTGTTATCAGAGATACTAATGTTTTTTTTCATTGGTTTATAATAATGGTGCACATGTATTTCGATGAAATATGTTTAATTTACTTAATATCAACTAACCATTTTAGAGCAACACCGGGACTATTTTGGGACGGTATTCGCAATTTTGAACCACGATCAGATTACGAGCACTCCACCTGAGCAGGAACACTCCTCTCCAAACTTCCACACCACACCAGCGGGAGGACGTTCGGGAGGACTGGCGGATTAAACGTACACCAGACCCGCTTACACAACGGTTTTTCTGTGGAATCGAATATTGAACCTGAAACTCTTCCGGTTCTGAAGCCGAGATCTTATCACCAGTTCCCCGGCTCCCCTTGAGGAAATATGATATTAACGAATAAGTGGAATGGTAACATTAAAAATTTTTTAAAAATCAAATAGCAAGAAAAGCATAAATTATTTTTTAAATGCAATGTCACATGAATTCACTAGCATGGAATCAAGACTTTTCTGTTGATTAATTAATAATTAAGATTTGAAAATATTAAATAGTATACTGCCGCTGATAACTGACCTGTACCAAAATTTCAATAACCGAAAAGCATAAGAAATGTGGAAAGGTCTGTTAAAAAATTTTATCTTTACAAACATAAAATATATTAATTCATATAAGAATGAATAAAAAGACTTTAAACATTTTTTCTATTATATATCAAGAAACAATGGCATGTAAAAGTTGTCATTTACTACATCAAGAATAGAAATAAGTTTATTACGTCATAATAATCAATCCTGAGTTAAAGTTGTTACTATAACTTAATTAAAAAGATTCTACATTGATTACATCTTTTTATTGCTGCTTTACATACTTGATGATATTGTTTGAATTATTTTTATGAAAAAAATTTAATTAGTTAACAACTTTTCTTTCTAGAAAGGATAACTTATGTAGGTGGAGAAATTCCTTAAAAATATTTAAAAATAATTTAGTATTTTTTGTAATCTTACTTGCTTAATTGTTTAAAAATCCGATCTACGTTCTTGTTCCCGATTATAAATCAAATACAAATTATGTTTTTAGGAAAAGTTTCAATTAATGCCAATTAGTAAAAACTTTCCGAAATTCTGCCTGTTTTTAATTTCTCCTGTTATATTAATATAGTATTTCGACTTGCAAATTTTGGCGAAAATCTAAGTTTTAGTCCTCTCTGAGTCTGAAAAACACGATTTTGAAATTATGATTGTTGCTTTGTCGATTTGTGAACAAGCTTTGAACTAATTTGATGAAGGTGGTTGTATGGACTGTATAATACCATATTCATAGAGATTTCTTTAAAATTTTGAAAAGAAATCCAATTGGGGAAAGCTTGTCTATCCGATTATCTAATCATAAGTAAACATAATAATTATTAACGTAAAGAGCTAGATAGATAAAATTTAGAAGATATGTTAAGCCTCTAAAATGCTGATCTGCATCAGACTTTAAGCCAAATCCGATTTGGGTACGACTCTCCGTATTTCCGCATGCGTGTAAAAGCAATAACTCAGAAATGAAATAACTTAAATAAATGAAATTTGGTATATGATTTTAGAACTACAATTGTAGTTTTGTTTACTCCAACTTTTGGTTTCAATTAGACGGAAAAGTGCAGTCGATATACATATTCTGTTTTTTAGTACTTGTGTATTCACCCCATGCCAGAGATTAATCTTTAAAAAATAAACAAAGAACATTTGTTATATTTGGTAAAAACGCTGGATTTCATGCCAAAGATCAATACTTCTTAAATTCTTCACCAATACCATCCAAGGTATTTATGGAGCAAAAGTCTACAATTCCATGAGATGAAGAAGACTATTACCATTTTTAGAGTGTATACAATAGATGCATAGAAAATCATACATCTTTCATATATATGGGTATAGAATCTTCTTTAAGCTTCTGCTAAAACATTATAGATAAAACCAGTGAAATGATGAAAAAGACAATCATGATTTAACCTCATGATTATTTTTATTTTAATTGCATACCTTTGCTTTATTTAAAATTTTCTTTATTTTATAATTAAGCTATATATTTGAATAAATTTTTAAAATTTAATTACATAACTAAAATGAATAGTTCGATCTTTCCCAGATATTTTGGTTTAGCCCCAGGTAGAACAGCCTGTAGAATATTGCGCGATATCATATGATGTTTATCAATGTTCCACAATATTATACCATATTGCGAATATTGATTATTGTCATAAAATACTGTATAAGGTTGTGTAACAATTGTTATTAAGAGTATATATAATTGTATTCTTAAGAGTATATACAATATAATTTTAAAAATTTTAAAGATGTCATAAATGCAGAAGGAACACACTTTTGCAACAAAAAGAGTCCAATTAAAAATAGTAAAAGAAAAAAAAACCCTGAAAAAATAAACCGCATAGCAATGAAAAATTAATTATTATAAAAATAGCTGAAAGTATTGTAAAAAAATATTTTAATTTTCCATATTTCATATATGAAATAATTTTAAGATAGAATTTTTAAATTTTTAGGAGATCGACAAAAATATGATTAACAGTATCATACCCAAATTAGATACTTAGCAAAATTCATTTTAGAAATGAATTTTTTTATTTCTCAGTTAGCATTTTTTCATAAGAATTTGGATCCGATTTTCAATTTTAATTGAAAGAAAAATTAACTTTTAAATAAAATTCAACAATATTCTTCATTTTTGTTGTAAAAGCCTTTCATTATGAATTAAATTATTTAAAAACATTATTTATAGATCTTAAGTTCAGTTAATTATTATATATTACATTCAATTATCAGTTCAATGTATATTAAATCAATTAAAATAATACAATTTAATTATTTTATGTTAAAATCAAATAAAACAATTTTTGCATTTAAATTATTTGAAATTTTTGTCACTGCCAAATTTCAATTTCTTTTTACATGCATTTCAGCAGCAAAGACAGAAGAAATCCAATAAACATATTAAAATTGTATTTTATTTAAAAGAATTAATCAAAATCTTTTCATAAAGTGTTCTTTTTTCCTTTTTAGAAACAGGTTGTGCCATCGCCAATATTAATTAGTCAAATGCGGCGGATTCGGATAGTACTTTTACTAATTCATTTGTATCCTTGAGGGAACACCTCTCAATTCTTCGGAAAGTCTCTATTTCGCAACGGCGACTTTAATTTATGATCAAGAAACTTATATTCCCTTTTCACGAAAATAAAGTTATCTACAAAACCGATGATTGAAAATTTAATTTCATGAAAGTGCTCTATATTCTCCAGTTTCATCTTTCAGTTGCTACTTCGCTAAATTAATACTTGCCTTCAATAAAAGGGTTTCGAAGATTGAAAAAGTAAATTACCTGTAGTCTCAGTTGCATGCGATGTTGATGTTTCACAATAATCCACTCCTATCCGCAGGTATTGCTTTAAATGAAATTTTTAGATGATATTATGTATACATTTTTGCAAATACACTTTTGTAAGCATTATTCTGTTAGATGTTGGCCTTTTGATGTGGGATTTGCAGTTTATTATACAATATGTATGACTTATACCTTTTTAAAAAGATACCTATGCGTTTTCATATTTCATGCAATCTCCTAATGTATTTCTAATTCAATGCCTGATGTTTTGGTCCTAGGCGAACATATCTTCGGCTCAATACATAAATACAAACCATACTATACTTCATTCAAGTTATAGATATATATACTAGAATGTCCCAACTTATTAGGGTATAATTATTGCAAGCTGTTTCTCATTAAGTGAGTGGATATTTAACAAAGTATTAACTTCGTATAAGGTGAAATGATATATTTGAAAGACAAAAGTTACTATACTCAATACACAGACAATAAATTCAAATATTAAATATTCAAATAAACAAAATTACTAATTTAGTAAACAAAATTTTCAAAATTATACACATCAAAGCTAAATAAGGACACTAATAAAATAAATAACTAATAAAAACAGCAATGAACTTGAAAACCAATTAAAAACAAAATAAACAAGTAGAATTTAAATTTCTTTCAAAAAATATTTTTACAAGAAAAAAAATCTATAGGTGAAAACGAAACTTACTCCCAAATGCAACTATCAAATTTGAATTTTCCCACGTTTTAACATAAGAACGCTTACAAAACTTGGCCAAAGCGCATCGTCATCACACTATTATTTTGAATGATCTCTATTGAGTGCCATTATTGAGTTGAAATAAAGTTCGTAGGGGATTCGATTGTGAAATAATATTGGAATACATATAAGCCCTCCTTTAATAAAACTTTCATATTACAATAATTTTTAGGAAATTCATTAAAATACAAGTTTTTCAAAAGAATGTTTGTTGTCTCAATATAAAAATTTTTGTTTTTATAATCTTTTTTTAATTCTGATAAATTGCAAGAAAATTAAGTTTTTCAATATTTTAGAATTTATGTTAGAATGCAAATTATTTGATTTGATTTCCTTAAAGTCAAGCTCATCTCTTTTATCTTAAATACTTATTTAAGTTTTTCCATTGGAAATTTCTATTTTTATATCCAAATAGATACAGTCGCCGGAAAAAAGGAGCCGCCCAGATTTATTTTGCAATCTACCATTCTATATGAAAAATACTTTATTAAAAGCATCAGTGAATGCTAAAAGTTGTTGTGTCTAAAATTTTCGTAGGGGATTATCTATTTATTAAAATCTGTACAAACTGCGTAATAAACATGTTTGATGTCATGATAGATTTTTCATGGAAAAAAAATACCCGTAATGTAACGTTTTGTTAATATACAATGACTACATCAGGAGAATTGCTACAGTAATTTTTTATTGTGAATTTAGCCTTTTGATTAAAACTGGTGTCATCCTTGGCGAGTTATTTGGCGATTAACCTCCGGCATGCGTTAATAGTATCTGAAAATCAAATTTGAGTTTTAGACGCATTTCCCACAGCCGATTGAAATCAAAATTTGACTCAAAGTTATACGTGTAGTCACTAAATCCCATACTAAATTTGAAATTTTCAAGTCCTTGCGTTTATGAATTATCGCTTTTACATGTTTCTGAAAATACAGACCGACATACAATCAACCCTAAATGAATTTGGCACAAAATTTGACACGTTTGTATATTATATATGTTAAATCTGCGTTTCAAATTTTACCTGTTTACTTCTCTTCGTTTTGAAATTATTATATTAATTTATATTCGAACAGCCGGACTTGTTCTGAACAGATTTTACTCAATAGTCTATAGAAACCTACAAATTTGGTGTAAAGACCGTATAGCAAATTTCAACAGTCTAGCTCAGAGCGTTTTAAAATGATCTTTGTCACAAAGAGACATTTTGTGTGGATTTGCGTGCCAGTATGTATTGGTGCTCTACACACCAGGCCATATGATAAAGAGTTACCACTCTTGGCAAATATATACTTTGAGGATGAAAACATATACCGTAGAGAGATTTTTTGAAATTTTAATTAATTAAAAATTAAACTGAATTTTGGAATTTTCCCGAGATAACTTCTGAAAATATCACAGCGCAAAACTTTTTTTTAAATCATCTTAAAGTTCAAAAAGTGCTTTTTTTTTCCATTGATACTAATGTTTTAACCTAACAATTTTCTATTTTTAATGAATTTTTTAAAAAAAATATTATAATTATATTTTTCAGCAATTTATTTCTCACAAAATGAAAGTAAAATTTAGCCTGCAAGAGCACGTTAAGAGCGTACCATTCCATAAACATCACTTTGACAGAAATTCAACCTGAACTGAGTTTTATCAACGGGTTGCCAACATATTGAGAAAAGCTCAAATTAAAAAATAAGTTAACTATCATTCCAAATTAAATGTTTAAAAATATAATTTTCAGCACGTGTCTGTATGAAATAAATTAAATATGAAACATGATATTTTTTGAAAGGTAAATGCAAGGAACTGTTTACTATCATCTTTTACATTATCTATACTACTGTTGCTTCTTATAGCCATGGACAAGCCCGCTGTTCGAAGACAGCCGATTTAAGCCTGTGGGGGGAGTGCCGCTTGTTTCTATAGTAGCGCCATCTAGGGTCAAGAGAACGACTTAGCTACATACACTTCACAACCCTTTTTACAGAGCGGACTTCATTCACGCATTTCATTCACTCAACCACAGATCGTAATTTAGGCATGAATCAGAGAACGATCACCCCTGATCCAGTACCCCCAGTGGTATTACTCTCGACATGGAGGACTTTGTGACCACTACAGATTTAACGCGCGTCAGCCACCAAGCACGCGGAGAGTCTTCGGCCGGCGGGGTTCGAACCTAAGGGACGCGAATCCGACGCTCTACCAACCAGGCTATCCGGGCCATCATATATACTACTAGTTCAAGTTTAATTTAAGGCAGATATGGTTTAATAAGTACAAGATATCTACTCTAATTGGAGCAGAACAGCTAATTTGTAAACCTTTAATAACAGACATACATCTGTTAACAAATGGTCTAAATAAAATAAATAATTATATTTTATGTAAACGGAGTCATAAATGCTGATGAATTACGACTTTTAAATTCTTACATACATCCTCTGACCTGTGAATCATATTTAATAAAATATTCTTCAGGCGCTAATATTTTAAATAAAAAGAGTTGCACTCCAATCAACTAAATCAATCACGAAATCAGAACAATTTATTAAAGTTTCAATATCACGATTCTATAAAAGTGGCTGATTTTAGATCACTTCAACCACTGTCTCAAGGAAATCAATCATCTCCCAGAGTTTCTCAAGATTAATTGGCTTAGATTATGAAAATGTCGATTGTTCTTATATTGCAATATTGCCTAATAATTGTTCTAATATTGCCAAGAATATTTTGCAGAATATAATTTCTATAGGACCAAAGAATTATCTAAAATTTAAACCTAATAATTTTTAAAAAATAGTTTTATAAACAGAAAAAAATTAAATATTATTATTGACAGCGTTTATATCCTTTTAAAAATAAAAATAAAAACTGAATTTTTATTATTTTTGAATAATATTTTGAGATATTATAAATTACTAAAATTATTCTGTAATGCACATAAGATTTCAAAGAACGACTCTGCTTTTAGTTCACATATATTTTTTTTTAACAAAAAAGGCATGCGTGGATTCACTAAAAAACGTTTTTATATTAACTGCAGCTTCATCATTACCACTTTAATTTAAAATTGAATTTTATGGGTTCTAATAGAAAATTAGAGATAGAGGCATAATACAATGAACAGAACTGCTTAAGGTCTACGTAATAGTATAAGTAAATTATATGCTATCAAAATTTGAAGCCTAAAAATATTTTGTTGAAAAACCTATTATGAAAATAAAGCTCAATGAGTGTGTGTATCTGTTGGCGCTCTACAGGGCAGACCGTCCGACCTATAGCTACCAAATTTGGCATGTGTATGCTTTTGAGGCCGGAAATTTGCACCAAGGAGCGATTTTTTTTTGAATTTTTAATTACAATTTTAATTAATTAAAATTTAAAAGAACTTTTGCTGTTTTTCCATCATAACTTCCTAAAATATTATAGCACAAAATTAATTTGTACATTATATTGAAGTTTAAAAAATTATCTTTTCAATCATACTGTTTTAACCAACAAATTAAATTTCTATTTTTAATGAATTTTTACAAATTATTTAATTATGTTTTTCAACAATTTATTTTCCACAAAATAAAAATAAAATTTAATCTGCACGAGCACATCAATGGGAATAAATAAATTTTTTTTAACGTGCTGCCATTACATTGACAGAAATTGAAATTAAGAAATATATAAGCAAATTAAATATATGAAAGTGTAATTTTCAGCACGTGTCTGTATGAAGTGAAAAAAATTTGAAATATGATATTTTCGAAAAAGTAAACGGAGGAAAAGATTTCTAAGATCTTTTAACATATGTACATTAATAATTCAATAAAGCAATTTCATTTAAGGCAAACATGGTTTAATATATATAGGATAATCACTCTTATTTGCGCCCATCAGCTAATTTGGGGCATACATCTGCCAATGAAATGGTCTAAATGTACTAAATAATTATATTTTATCTAACTTGAGTCAGCAAATGCACCAATAAATTACGAATTTTAAATTTTTAGATAGGACCTCTGCCCTTTGAATCATGTTTAACAAAATATTCTTGTGACTCCAATATTTTAAACGAAAATCGTTGAACTCCAGTCATCTAAATCAATCACTAAAACTGACTATTTTATGAAATTTGAATATCACTCTTCTATAAAAATGGTGATTTCAGACCACTTTTTCGACGGTCTCAAAGAAGATACGTCAATCTTCTGCCAGGATTTCTCGACATTAATTGGCCTATGAGTATGAAAATGCTGATTGCTCTAAAATTGATATATAAAAACTTCATAAATCGGTCAGATTTAACATCAGAAGACAGAAATGTTTATTTATTTATTTAAAAGTTGAATTGTCAAGAGTATTTAGCAAAATATGATTCCTTAGGTCAAAACTTTAAACTTCATAATTTTTTCATAAGTACAATTATTGACTGAAGTAAAATAAAATATTTTTATTTAATCATTTAACTATTTTGAAAGTAAAACTAAATACTGAATTTTACGATGAAGCAAGGATATTTTTGCGGAATAATTCTTTAAGATATTATATAAATTACGAAAATTATTCTTTATTTTCACATACAATTTCAATGCCAAACGACTATGCTTTCATTTTTCATATTTTTTTAAAGAAAAGACATAGTTGGTTTCAGTAAAAAATATTTTTATATTATTTACTGTTTAACATTTCCACTCTAATTTACAGTGGTGGTCAAAATTGTGGACACTTTCGGAAATTTTTATGTTTTCTAACCTTGTATGCTTATAGAAAATGTAACGTTTCACAAAATGCTTAAGTTGAGATAAGGAGTTTTTTCGTTCAATTCTACCTCTTAGTTCAACATCTAATAATTTTCTCCTGGCTATTCTTGAACCCTTTTTCAGCCATTTCCTGCTTTGTTTTTTTATTGAATTTGTCTCCTGATATCGTAAACAAAGTTTTCGGATTTCAGATGTAGTCACTGAATCTTCCACATGTCTTACATTTTCAGCATAGGAATGACCACATTCATGCATCACAATAATCTTAGTTCTCCTTCTAGGAGCCCAATATATTCTTTTATTTGATGTCAATGATTCTTGTTTAAATAGTAGAAATATTTACAAAAATTCCAACTGTATATTAAAAAGTTTAACGAAACTCCTAATTTGCAATTTAATTACGTAAAAAACAGTCATACTTCTACAGAAAAAGCACAATAATGACTTGTTCTAACTTTAAACATGATGTGAGCTTCTGTCAGCAGTTATTAATATCTGATTGGTTCCCGGAACAAGAACAGTGATTTGTCAGGAAAGTTAGAAATTGCAATACATTTCATCAATGTGTTTGTTATTCAGATTAAAGTAAGAATAACTTTTTTGTATCGCAAATATTAGATTTTTTTTGTATTGAAATCAGCATTAAATTCTCTTTAAAATGATATGTAAGAGTTGGCATTTTGTGAAATGTAACATTTTCTATAAGAATACAAAGTTAGAAAGCATAACGATTTTCAAAAGTGTCCACAATTTTGGCCACTATTGTAAAGTTGAAATTTTATGAGCGCTCACAGAAAATTAAAGACAGAGATAAGTAGTATAATGAACAGAACAGTTTAAGGCCTACATAATATGATGACTGAACTATATAACTATCAAAAGCTGAAGCTTAAATATATTTTCAGAAAATACTATTAAGAGATCAAGTCTCATAAAATATTAAATTAAAATTTTTTAGCTACCATTAATATTGGCGAACCGACTAGTCACCAAAGGCGGCTAGTTAATTTATAAATCAGGGTGTAATTACAGTGTATAATTATATGCAATATTGTTTAAAATAACAAATAAAATGCTAAAAATGAATTTTGTGTTTTAAAATAACCATTATTTTACGTCCCAAAAAGTCAACTGGCAATCTTGGACCAACGTTAATTTTGGATTTTATCAGATTTTCTTGAATAGTTACTGTGCATTTTCTGCGCAATATATATTTGATTAATGTATGAAAATGCAAAAAGTTGCTACAAACATTGCTAATTTAATTTATAAAGCATGTTTGTAATTATGGTACATATTTATATGTAATATAGTATGAAAGAACAAATAAAGCGACGAAAAGGAGTTTTGTGTTTTAACATCTAAAGAGGTCCGTTGGCATTCTTAGATCAGCTGCAGTTTTGGATTGCATCAGATTTATTTGAATAGATTACTGAGCATTTTCTGTGAGGTACATCTTTGATTACTGTATCAAAATGCAGACGGTTGCTGCAAACACTAGTAGTTTAATTTATAAATCAGTCTGTAATTACGGTAAATATTTATATGTAATATGTCACGAAAGAACAAATAAAATGTTGAAATTGAGTTTTGAAAACAGATTAATGTAAAAGTATAGAAAATTCATCGGAATACTGTTATAGTCATATACTGAACCAATTATTAATGCTGCCATTTTTTAAAATTTGTTTTTACCAAGCGATTTTTTAAAAAATTATTTATTCTGATATGAGACAACATAACAATTAAGAAAACGCATTTGGTTTTAACTTTCAGGAATTTATAAGCGAAAAACTGAAATAGTGCAGAAGACTTTGCAGAAAAATAAACGCTCTTTTGCCAGTATTCTTAAATTTGTAAACATGTGCTTTAAGAGAAGACGATTTCTTCATTTTGCCTACTGTTCCCCCCGATATACTTTATTAGTGAGATTCAACTACGCTCCTGAATGAACTACTTAGGCAAAAAGTGTAAATGGCATGAAAAAAAACTTGTCAAGGATACGCTTTAATAAACCACAAATGAGAAATTTTCTGGTTCAGAAAGTTTTAATAAATTTCTGTTTCAAAATGTGTCTTTAGTTGAGAATTCTTGTGCAATTTATTTTAAATATTTTCCCTTTCTTTCTTATCTTCAATTTTTCCAAAACACAAGTATTATAATTTTTAAAAAATAATTCTTGGAGAAAATTATATTTTGTGCGAGTTTTTTAAAAATATTTTGCTAGATTTCAATGATGAAATTGAATTTCTTTTTTTCCACTTAAATAATTTTTATTTGAAGAGCTTATTTTAAACTTGAGTAACATTCAATATATAATACGCATGCAGATATACATTAATATTAAACTAATGCTAATTTTAAAATTCGCTTTACAATCATTGTGGCAGCTTTCATCATATATTTTTTATTTCGTTTAAAAAAATGAATTAGGATAAAGATGGCGTAGTTTAATAGATGAGGAATTAAATTCATTTATTTTTACTTTCTCGTATACGCAGTATATGAAATTTTAGAAGTCGTGGAAAAATTTGAATTCCAGACTTCGACTAATTTCCACTTTTTAGACCTCTCTGACTTTCTTAAAACAAGAATTTTGGAAAATACCTGTCTGTCTGTGGTAAGTAAGACTCGAAAATGCTCTGATCTAGACGAATGAAAATTCTTAAATGGTCTTTACACCAAATTTATAGATTTCTTTTAAATTTTGAACAAAACCCATTCAAAGAAGGTCCGTCCGTCCGGTTGTTCGAATATCATTTAACATAATAACAACAAAACAAAGACAGCTAGATAAATAAAATTCGACATAAAGAATTAACATATATATTCTAGACATCTCTTTAAATTTTGAGATTAATCCAACGAGAGATTGACTGTCTTTCGGTCTGTACGTTCAAAAACATGTAAACATGTCATTCAAAGTTGAAATGTCTTAAATATATCAAATCTGCTATGTAATTTTTGTTACTAAAATTGTAGTTCTTTGTCAAATCTTTTTCCAATCGGTTGAGAAAAACATAAATTTACTTTTGGGGTACTATTAACCATACGCCAGCGATTAATCGCCAAACCTACACCAAGGATGACACAATAGAGTCAGTAAAAATGCTATATTCATGCCAATTGGTAATATTTTGTAACTATTGTACGCCAGTGTCATTTAATGCATTTTCTGGGATAACACCATTATTAAAGAGCATGCGGGAAAGTTTTGGAATACCACTTTCGCTCGTTTCTTTTAAAAGATTTCATAAAAAAAATTAAATTTTAGTGAAGCATTTTATTTTACAGTTGGATAAAAAAATTCATCTGAATTATTTGGAAACCTTATTAAAGCACTCTGATCTTAGTGAAATTTCAATATTAATACTTTAAATATTACTTTTTTAATTGCTTGTTTTCTCCACCTATATCAGTAAGCCCGCTCAACATTGTAGAAATCAATCTAACATATTACTATTAAGGATTCTCTTTCTTTTTTTAAGTTAAAATATTTTCATAAAGTTTTATTTTTTCAAAAAAAAAGTGGACTGTCTTTTGTATTATTAATTCGTCAACTACAGAGATCACAGAATATTTTTAGCACTTCATTTTTGCCATTCTAATGGAACACTTAACTTTCCTTCAGAGGGTCTGTATTTCGTATTTCAGCTTTGTTCCTTAATTACGAATTATATTCTCATTCTACGGAAAATAAAATTAGCTTCAAAACCGACGACCCAAAATTTAATTTCGCAAATCCTCCTCTTCAATTTTCCAGCTTCACTTTTCCTCCGTTACTTTGTTAAATAAACACCTGCCTTCAGTAAAGTTATGGCGGAGATTAAAAAAGCAAATTACACGTAATCTCAGTTGCACGCGATGCTTGTGCTTTACAACCCCCCCCCCTCCCCGTTACTACTTTGAACGAATTTGGAAATAGCCATTATCAGCATTTCTTAAGTGATATTCTGTAATACATTGGTTTATTGAAGTAGAATTTGCAGTATTTATTACATAATGTGTAAGGATTTTACCTTCTTTTAACAAAGCTCTAACTTGTTTTAATATTCTATTCAATATTTTACTGCATATTGAAATCATTATCCGACATATTGTGTTGG
>JAPMOR010071061.1:84145-104655 GCA_026543865.1 Argiope aurantia
ATATATATATATATAATTTGAAAACATTAAACATACCTGCACAATATATACAGTGATCTACAGAGTGGTTAATTTAATTTATCCTATAAATAGCATCCCACAACGTAAACGGATGAACGAATTGCAACGAAATTTGGTATATAGACTATACACGGGATGCACTCACAGAATTTCGAAAAAAAAAGTTCCAAAATGTTCACCAGAGGGCTTCTTTTCCGAAAAAGCATTAAATTTAACATAATAAACGACTGAAACGGAATACAAACAATATTAACATTTATTGATTAGTTTCTGATCACCTTATCATCGAAACATGCATGAAAATGGATGTAAGGATGTGCCTTTGTTGTAGTTGCGGCACAGCAAACGTCTGGTACCGATGGCCCGTAACGGAGCATGTAACAGGACCAGGTGCAATTATTTCCTCAAAGAAGAATGGCCCAATGATGAATGCACCGTGAATTCACATCAGACAGTCGCCTTTGGAGAGTGTAGGGGAATTTCAGTGTACATCAGCAGATTTTCATTATCCCAAATTCTGTGTGTTGACTGTCCCATTGAGGTAGAAATGAGGCTCGTCGCTCCACAGAATATTCCAAGGAAATGGCAGATCAACGGTTACTCAGCTGAGAAGACTTACTGCGAATGAGAGACATTGTGACTTGTCCCTATCAAACAGCTGTTGGGTTTGGTGGATCTTGCATGAGAAGTAGTGCATTATGTTTCTGAGCACTGGCAACTGCTGTCTAGACGGCATCAACAAGTACCGGTGTGACAGGTTTACTGCCTCTTCCAGGTTGAAATCTTAGTGTCCCGTTCCTTCAAATCTCTTAATCATGGCCCGGATACTTTTTGTAGACTTTGATCCACGCCTAGGTTCTTTACACGACGAAATTCACGAACTGCAGCAGAAGCATTCCCCCTGTTCTCCTAAAACAGCTTCACCAATAACGCACGTTCAACTAAAGATACCGTTATCATTACAGCCGGAAACATCGGCATAAAACATGACAAAGACTGCAAACGTTTCTTTTCCTAACCTGTTTTGTATAAAGCTTCCTCTTCGCAAACATGCGAATCTCGACATTTTTTCCCCCTAGAATTGATAGCTTTTCCTGATTTTGCATCTTATGATGCATAATTCTTGTTCTAGGTAGTTAATATTGTTTCTGTATTCCGGTAGGATCATTTATTGTATTCATTTAATGTTTTTCAAGAAAAAGTGCCCTCTGGTGGTCATTTTGGAACTTTTTTTTTTGTGAGCGTTTCTCGTGTATAGTTTATATACCGAATTTCATTGGAATCCGTTCACCCGTTTGCGTTGTAGGATGCTGTTTATAGGGGAAGTTTAACTGTAACCACCCTGTATAAAGTCCTTTGAAGCCCTTTAAATTTGAAATGGCATCCATATATTCAGATATTTCCGTTTTATTAAATTATAAGAATAGACTTTAGTAAATGTATTCTATATTTATAGCGTTAAAGCCAGAAATGACAGTATTATGAGAGAATAAGACGTTTGCCCAAAACAGGCTAGTTATATATAAGTTATTCAATAAAATTATATACACTCAGTAATCTTGATGAATTCTTTTATTGTCAAAGGTGATTACGTTTGCAATAATTTGGTCATGCGAATTTCCCACGATATATTATTGTCTGATCCACCTTAGGTTTATTTAGTTCATGTTCGAATAGTTAACAAGTGTAAAACTATCTTCTATACCAAAATATTTTGCTAATCATTTAAAACAGTAGTTTTCTGTGAAACTAAATATGAATGCAGCAGTTAAATTCCTCTTCTCAAAAATCCCAACAAGTTAAGTGGCCACGTTAAAAAGTCGATTTTTTTTTTTTTTTTTTTGCAAAATTATGATTTTTTAAAAATTTAATATTCTTAATATTTCAACGGGGTTCTTCATAAAACCTTTAGAATTTTGTTTCTAAGTTTATTTTTAGAAAGTTATGATTTTTAAATTTGAATTTACATGCATTTTAATGCTATTTTGATTCTGTAGATGCTACTTTTTATGCTACTATACCAAAAATTAAAATCTAATGCATATTTTATTGATAAAATTTAATATCTAATTTTTCAATCTTTCTATAATTTCTGAACAAAATAATAAATAATTTATTCATTTAGATACATTTTACAGTTGTTTTAGTACTACATAATGTGAAAAAAATTAGACACTTCGCGTTATTTATCACTCGAACTCAATATTTAAAGAATGGATAGAAATACAGCTTATTTTTGTAGTTCAGGAACCATATATTTCTTAAGCTATCTGTAAAATGTTAAGCAAATCATTTGATAAATCTCTAAACAAGAATATTTCTTTATACCCCTTTTTAGTCAGAAAATACCATTTTTTTTTTCAATTTTCTTTAAAAAGATTTTGTCTCTTAACTGATATATTATTTGTTCCGTAGGTGTTTTTTTTCAATCTTTTTAAGCAAATATTCAAAAATATAATTATTTTCGAACATTTAAGCAAAAATTTATCCAAAACATAGTCACTTACATTGACATAGTAAATATATTTTTTTTTTAAATATCGACAATTCTGAAAGATATATAGTCACATGAAATCCTAAAATAAAACATGAATTATTTTTAATGATTTAAAATTTTATAATTTATCCCCTAAAAATATTCTGAAATTTTCAAATTGCTCACAATTAAACGATGACGATTCTTACAAATAAATAAGGAAAAAAAATCTTTCTTTATATTATTACATTAAAAAACAAATCTTATTTTAATTTTATTTATACAGTTTCATTACTTAATGTCCATCTGGACTATTTTAAATTTTTAATTTGACATGTAATGTAACTGATTTTAAAAGAAAAACATTTTAAGCTAAAATACTTTTCTGGACATACAAGGTGTTTCAGTGAACCGTTTCAGAACTTCTAAGAGGGATAGGGTACATCCTGACAACTCGAAATCATAGAGCTCGTTGCTTTCGGAATTGCTCAGTTCAGAAATGCTTTCCTGAAGCGGTGTTGTACACAGAAGCACCATAAAGAAAAGAGACCGTAAATGAGAAATCGTTTTAATAATACATGAAAAGAAGCAAAAGGTACATATATTAAAGTAAGTGTTCGAAGTTTCTTCCACGGGCTACAATGCACGCCTCACATCTCCGACGCATGGACATCCGAACATTCTGGAATATTCCAGGCATATCTCGAATCTCTCCGGCAGCTACTGCGATTCTTGCAACGAGCTACTCAGCAGTGTCAACTGGGGTTTCATAAACTAGCGACTTCATATGACTCCAGAAATAAAAATCAAGACATGATAAGTCGGGTGACCGAGCAGGCCAACGCACGGGACCCCCACGTCCGATCCACCGTTGACCAAATGTGACATCCAGGTAGTTACGAACATCTCCGCTATAATGGGCAGGGGCTTCATCGTGTTGGAACAACATTGTCTGTTGCGTCGATGCAGAAATCTGTTCATCTCTCAAAAGTTGTGGCAATACTTGCTGCATAAAGAGCAAGTACGTAGGTCCGGTTAGACGACCCGGTAACAGGTAGTCCGTGTTGTTCTTACCCTTCCCTGTGAGCTCTTTCTAATGAACCTGTCTCAGCTAACCTGTGGTGCAGTCTTGCAAAGAAATTATGATTGGGAATACGCCTCGTCGGATATCGTTCCGCGTACAAACGCTGTGCGGCTGGCCCACTACAATTTGCAGCCCCGTTCGCCAAATGCATATCGGCTAATTCTGCGATCGTATAATCATCCATCCTACTAACTTGGCGTTCTTGTGCGAATGAAGATTCCCTGCACGAAAGCTCGGTCTTTTCGCACAACGCCATCTACCGCTCCTGGAAAGCATTTCTGACTGCCCATGGGTATATGATTTTGGTACGTCAGGATGTACCCTACCTCTCTAAGAAGTTCTGAAACGGTTCACTGAAACACCCTGTATAAGGGCAATAGAATGATTTAAGGAAACTTCATCAAATTAAAAAGTGAAACTGAAGCATTAGAAAAACAAGCGTGAGTTGGAACTCAAAAACTTTCTCACATACTGTCGTGCCAGAGAGCGCCTGGCATGGCATTGACTTACAATAGTTACGAAATATGAACTTTTGGTGTTAATTTAGCATTTTTACTGAATCTATCGTGTCATGCTTGGTGAATTATCTGGCGATTAATCCCTGGCGTAGAATTAATAGTGTACATAAATCAAATTTCCATTTTAGACAAAGTTTTCTCAATCGATTGAAACAAAAATTTGACACAAAACTGCATTTATAGTCACAAAATCCCATACCAAATTAGATATGTTTAAATTATTGCGTTTTTGAGTTATCGTGTTTGCATGTTTCTGAAAGTACACATCGACAGACAGTCAACCCGCACTTTGAGTTGGCTCAAAATTTGACAAGTATCTACACTATAACGGTTAAATTCGGATACCGAATTTTATACATCTAGCTCTCTTTGTTTTGTACTTATCGTGTTAATTTATATTCGAACATCCAGACAGACGGATTTCCTCTGAACAGATTTTACTTAACATTTGATAGATATCTGTAAATATGGTTTCAAAAATTTCAACCGTCAAGCTCAAAACGATTTTGAACTATTTTGTCACAGACAATCATAAGGAAATTTTTCAAAAATACGTTTCTCGAACTCAGGGAGGTCTAAAACGCTGAGATTCGTCAAAATCTGGAGTTTGAATCTTTGGAAATTATTGTACTTTTTCTATATTACGTATATGAGAAAGTAAGAAATTAGTTATAATTACGAAGGGTTTCAAAAAATAGCTGTTGAGTCAATGATTAATCCTTAAAGATTCAAATCAATATATTTTTATCATATTTTGTTCATTTTAAAATTTTATATGCTCTGAAATTTTATTTATAGAAATTTAAAATGTATTTCTATGAAAAAAATGGACAAAAGTGAGAGAAAAAAAAGAAACGAATGTTTATTTGAAAATATTGAATTTCTTTTTCTTTCTAATATCAGTGCAACAAATAAAAAGACAACAGAAGTGAAGAAGGATTTAGGCTTAAAAAATGGTGGAATACCATTTTCATTTTTAGAACTGCAAAATAACTCAAGATTTAGTGTTGCCATTTGCAGAGTTCATCAGATATGAAAAAAGTAAGAATTTGAAAAACGAGAAGTTATTCCTAAAGTGGATTCGCTGTTAAACGTCAAAGCGCTTTTTATATTGTATTTATCTGCCATTTTGGAGATAAAAAGTGCGAGTTATAAGCGCAAAATTGTATCAGGGATTTTTTCAATAGGAAAATAATTCCATAATTTGTTAAATTTTTTCTTAAATTTATAATTTTTTTTCAGAGAACAGAGCGTTACTGAATTAGCAATAATTGGATTTTTAGAAAGTTCAATACCGAAAGAATTACTATAAAAAAATTGTTACAACTACGTATTGCCTAGAGGGGATCCAAATAGCTTATTGATAGTACTGGGACAGTAAATAAATTTAGAAAATCTTTTCTATAAACTAAAAAATGCTTTAAAAAAACATAAAAACCACAAATAAATATTTTTATATTATTTATCGAAACGTTTCGGTTGAAATATGTGCAAAAACGGATTGAATAATAATAATAATAATAATAATAAAAATAGTAGCTTTTAACAAAATAACTATCTCACACACAGATGTAATGCCAAAAATGTTATGTTATGGTATATACAAATAAAATTGAAAGCTTTTCAACGCCAGTGTTATTTATAAACATCTCCAGAAATATAAATCAAAAAATATTTTATGCCTTGAAGCGTTTGAAAGAATATTTTGCTTTTTTGCTTTAAGCAGGATAAAACTATTTTTGTCAGTGATACAAACAGTAGTTACGTTTTATCGATAGAGAGATAAATATAGCGAAAATATTTGTATCTAAAATTTTTCCGAGATACTTTTTTCTTTCTTTGAATTATTTATATTTTTTTCGGAATTTAAACAAGAATTCAAAGAAACAAAAAAATAATAAAAATCATTGTTTTGTATTATTTTTTTCTATTACTAGGCTCCAGACATGATTCTGCATCTTTTAGGAAACAATATCCGACAGAAAACGAACTTCACACAGCTTGGCAATTTTTTCTCTCAACTAATGAGGTGTGTAGAAAGACTTGGATAGTTTCTTCGGAGAAAGAAACAGTTTTGCTCTCCAATGTTTCGGTTTAGAACACTTGAAGAATTCTGAACTCACTATGGGCCTCCATTTTAAAATTTTATGACAAAGTTTCATTTTAACTTTTCCCGTATAAATTAGTTTGAAAAGATTCGCTCTTAAGATGATATCTCAAATCATAACACTTTAAGAAAATTGAAACTAAAAAATTCGTTTTTTTTATGATTTCGTTTAAATTATTCATTTTTTTCTTTTGTTTTCATTCGATTTTGGCTGCGTGGGAATTTTTCGCTATTTTATATTTTATCTAATTTATAGATTACAAACTTTTAATGCAAATAATACAATAGTCATAATAGTCAACGATAGTCATATTGTTCCCAAGTTTTTTAAGATTGTATAAAAAATTATATTTCATGTTTCTACTTTCTTGTATACGATATATAGAAAAAGTATTGAAATAGATAAAAAAATATATTGTGGTTCTACTTTCTCGTACCTGGAATGTAGACAAAGTATTGAAATGTATATAAATTATATATTAATATTTTTACTTTCTCGTTTACGAAGTGTAGAAAAAGTATTGAAATGGATAAAAAATTGTATTTGTTGTTCTACTTTCTCGTATACGAAATGTAGAGAAAATATTGTAATGGATAAAAAATTGTATTTGTGGTTCTACTTTCTCGTATAAGAAATGTAGAGAAAGTATTGAAATGGATAAAAATTGTATTTGTGGTTATACTTTCTCGTATACGAAATGTAGAGAAAGTATTGAAATGGATAAAATATTGTATTTGTGGATCTATTTTCTCGTATACGAAATGTAGAGAAAGTGTTGATATGTATACAAACGAATATTTTATGTTTCTATTTTCTCGTATACGAAATGTAGAGAAAGTATTGATATAATTTGAACTCGAGATTTTGACGAATCTTTACGTTTTATATCTCCTTGAGTTATGAAAGACACATTTTTGAATTGTGTCTGTCTGTGTGTCTTCAAACTCGATAAAAAAGCACTTTTTGAACTAGACGTTTCAAATTGGGTTAGATAGAAATGAGTCGAAGTTTCAGATTTCTTTTACATTTTGAACAAAATACCTAGTCACAGGAAGTTTACCTCCCTTGTTGTACGAGTACAAGTGAACTAGAAAATTTACAAACCGCAATATGCTAGATAAGTAAACTTTAATAAGCAAGCTCAGGATCTAACTTATGAATACATTTGAAATCTAGAGCCAAATCCTTCGAAGGATTGATCATCTGTAGATCTGTATTTTCTCGTGTATATAAATGCAGTAACTCATAAATGCGATAAATTAAATCAATGAAATTCTGTATATAATATTATTCACACAATTATAATTTCGTGCCATATTTTGGCGTCAATTGGTTACTAAAAGGCGTCAAAAATACTTATTATTACGTATTAGTACTTTGACATTTGTGTTTCTTTATCCAATTGATTGCAATACAATTTTTTTAATAAAGTCCACCGACATCGATACCAACTGGAAAGGAGCCACATGAGCTTTGGAAACGAAGATGTGGCTTGATGTTAAATGTTAAGACATATTAATATTGAGCATAATGAAGAATACGTATTTTTTAAACTCATTCGAGGTCATAGTAAACATATATTTGTGTTTTAAATTTACATAAATTATCTGAAATTCTGTTTAAAGAACAAAAACGTTCAATATTTTCAAGAAATTAGCTCTGAAATTTAAATTTAAAAAATCCAATACTACAGAAGTAAGAATAAAAAATATTGGTATTTCACAGTCATACACAAAAATATAAACTGTTTGTATAACATAGACAGAAAAAAATTAAAAACCAACATATTTTAATTCCATCTCTGCAATCATACTTTATTTCTGAATGCCTGTAGAAATATAAATTTGGGAAAATATTTCGTATCTTTCAAACTCCTAGAAAGATATTTTGCATTTACAATCACACTGGAAAAAGCATTTTTGTCTGTAAACGAAACGAACGATACAATAACAAGTTTCGTCTCATTGCAACAAAGACATATGCATCGAAAGGATTTATCATTAAAGTTTTTCTAGGGCATTTCCTTTCGTCAAAGTATTTATATATATATTTTTTTCGGAAATTAAGCAAGAAAACAAAGAAAGAAGAAAATAATAAAAACCATTGCTTTGTGTTTTTTTTTTATCTATACTATACTAGCCAGAAGCGCGATTCCTCATTATTTAAGTAATAAAAGCAGACGGTAAAAAATTTCACGCAGCTTGGCAATAGTTCCATTGAACTAATGAGGCGTGCGGGAAAGCTTGCATGGTAGCAGATTGGTTAGTTTCTCCAGGGAAGGCTAGAGTTTCCTCCTTTCGTGTTTCTGCTTAGCGCATTTGAATTCCGAACAGGCTGCAGAATCACGTTTTATGCTTTTATGTCCAAGTAATCCATTTTGTTTCTTTCGTTCGGATTATCTTGAACATATTTTCTTACTTGAATGAGATGTCAAGTCAGAATCTTTTTAGGAAATCAAATAAATTTATTCTTTTCATTTTTATTTTGTCACATTTTTTTCTTTTGTTTCCATTTCATTTTGGCAACATTGTAGTTTATCGCTTTTCAATAAATGTCCTAAATCATAAACAATGCCTTGTTAGATATTAAAGAGCAGATTCTGAAAGGTTTTCAGTTTCTATTTTACGAATATATCTTTAAGATTATATCGTGGAAATGTAAACTGACTAAGAATAGAGATTTAGAATAAAGAGATAAATTCTTCTTTAAGATATAAGTAATCTTTCAAATATAAGTAATATTTCAAATTTTTCTTATTTCCGTCTTATTTCTTTTAATTCTTTACTATATGTGAATTTAAGTTATGCATTTTATCCTTTAGTAGCTGGTGATTTGACTGGACGCCAACAGATGGCACACTGAAATTATTAAGTGCTGCACTCTTAAAAAAATTATTAGAGACTTTATTATTCTTGGATGTTATTTATGTATGTAGTCCCATTCTATAGACGCGCTTGATAATGTGTGGTCTCGGGCCTGTATGTCCAAAATCTATTTTTTGTATTTTAAATCGCTAAGCAACTTATATTCCGTATGTATAAATCAATGAATCACATCCTTAAATCAATATCGAGATTGGACCGAGGTGAGTCAATCATTTATTTTTTTAATACTCGTTTACTTATCTAAGGATGCTATTTAAGCAATTAATATTCCACAATATTCGTTATGCAATTCATATTCCATGTGTCCATACCAATAATTCACTGATTCAAATATATATACAAATATTATAAAAAATAAAGGATTGACTCACCTCCTTCAAATCCCGATATTTATTTCATGCTGCGATTCATTGACTTGGACATACGGAATGTGAATTGCTTAACGAATTCAAATACATAACATAAAATAATATAAGAGATATAATTATATAAATGATTAATAAAATAAAATATAAAAGATTTTTTTTGGATATGCGCTTTAGCAATTTATATGAAGTAGAGTTGGATGCTAGAAGTGTTTTCCATAAGTAAATACAAATATGAGCTTGCTTATCCTGTAATTCTACATAGAACTACTGCAATCTACTCATAAACACAGGAGCAAGGTTAAACATCTAATTTACAAACTCAAGCCTTCAAACAGATATCAAAATTCTCTAAGTTGCTTTCGTCAATATAAGATAACACATTTCTTTTTCTTTTTTTCGTCTCGTCTTATCTGGTTATGATAAACCCTTTAGAATCTAAATACCCCTACCCAAAAGTTTTTTGTATTTTTCTCTATGTATTAAATCTCCATCAAGATTCTGCATATATTTATTTCAATTAGCGTTTTATTTTATGCTTATCATATTACATTTATTAGTTGATTTTTATTTTTTACTAACTAACTGCCTTTGGCGACCGGTTGATTGAAAGGGAATATTGGTTCTATTTAATTTCAATTAAATCTCTTTTATAATTCGATGTTAACATTTTTCAAACATTAAAATAGTATTATTTTAGACATTAAAACCGTATTATTTTGATAGCCTTAACGCAATGTCAATTGCTTTTCGTCTGCTTTTTATATTGTAGATTTGGACCATCCTAATAGAGTTGAATCCCATGCCATCACGAAGCAGTTAGAAACGCATAGTCCAGGTAATCTCTCTTCTAACATCCACGGTACTGTAATTTTGTTTACTGATTCGTTCCTAAACTACACATATATCAAATTCACTATTTTAAATTACACATATATCAAATTCACTATTCTAAATTACACAGATATCAAATTCACTATTCTAAATTACAGAGATATCAAATTCACTATTCTAAACTATGCATATGTCAAATTCACTATTCTAAATTACACAGATAACAAATACACTATTCTAAACAACACAGGTTTCAAATTCATTATTCTAAACTACACAGATAACAAATTCACTATTCTAAACTACACAGATACCAAATTTACTATTATAAACTATACAGATATCAAATTCACTACTCTAAACTACACAGATAACAAATACATACTCTAAACTACACAGATAACAAATTCACTATTCTAAACTACACAGATATCAAACAGAATCCTTTCTGCATAGCTTTCAAAACTCGGAGAAAATTTCATGATTACATTTAATAATTTATAAAACGCGCTATCTTGAATGGCTCAAAAATCGTTGTTATTATAATTAGAATGGCAAGAGTTGAATGTAATCACTTGCTAGGTTCGTAATTTTCAGTGCCAATTCAATGAAGTTTTTTACAGCTACATTTAATTTATCACTTCTTTTAATAATACTTAATGGAGTTGCAAAATATTATAAGAAATACTTGGTAAAAAAGTCATCGAAAAATTTATTCAATCAGCTAAAACAAGAAGGTAAAATAATAAAATTAGGCTTAAAATTAGAAGCCTTAATGGCGCGCAAAAATTGACTTTGCACTTTGATTGCTATATGAGTTTCCTGTGTTTGATCTGCGATCTGATTATCCGTAACATCTAATGAGATGATCCCCTCCCAGAGAAGGGATCATTTCATTAGATAGATTGTTCAAATATCAGATGTGAAACATGACCGCGCACTTGTTTACCGACGCAGTAGGAAATCGCTACGACTTGACTATGGAAATTGGTCTTCATATCTTCCAAAATTATTATCACACAGAAAACAATTTTTGCATTTCTTTAAAACTGAACAAGTTATATCAGTTTCATTTCAGTTTATCAGTTTCATCAGTTCATTCATTAGTTTCATTTCATTTCCGTACAATTCCTTTCTTCGTTTTCATTAAGTTATTGAATCGAATTCGACATACAATCTGCAGCAATGTTTTTAATGCTATGATGGACTTCAAACTCATCAGTCAAAACATTCAATCGTATATTTTTGACAAGAATTAAAAGGAAGATAAAAAAGAATTGTCATCTTCAGATAAGAAATCAACGCAAGTGGGATTTCATTTCAGCTTTTATTTTGTAATTTTTTTTAAATTTTTAATTCACATGCTTAAACATTTTCATTAGATTAATTCAATTAAATTCAGGTTTTTATATCTTATCAGATATCAGAAAGTAATTTAAGATATGCATCCCATTTTAATAGTTTAAATTTATAAAAATAATCTAAACTGTGCGAACAAGTTGGTTACAGATGCGGTTATTTGACAAAATACTGAAAATCATTTAAATTTCAATATAATAATACAATGTTTTGTTCTGAATTATGCAATAAGTTAAAAAAATTGCAATAAGTCAGGGTAAATTTACATGTCAGGTGGTATCATTGAAAATATAACTCTTGAAAATGTTCAAATGAAGTGAAAATCAGTTTAGTGCATTAAAATTTTAAATTTTTTGAGAGCTATCGAGAAGAAATAATGTGAAAAATACATTAAAATTTGATTTTAAATATATTGTTGAAAATTATGCAAACTATTTGTATAATTTTAAAATTGCCACATTTTAGGTAAAATCTATACCTCAAAGAAAATCTTTAAATGATACAAAATTGAATTTTATACTAAAATATTTTCTGGAGTTATCGAGTAAAAATAAAATTACCGTATAAATTCTGAAATAATTATTACATTTAAAACTTCTGATAACCCCTTTCAGAAGGGTATATTCTTTCTTTCTAAACAATATTTGTGCAAAGTTTTGAGTTCTTGGTCAATTTTAGTTTTATTAACGTCCCGTTTTTAAAGAAACACTAGGATTCACTGAGGGAACACTGGGACGGACCTCGTAATTTTTAACCTCGGTCAGATGACGAGGATGACACTTGAACTGGCACTTCTCTCTCCAAACTTCCACACCACACCAGCAGGAGGACGTTTGGCCCCGACGGATTTAACGTGCACCAAAGTTCTAGGTCAAACGATCCATTCTTTAAAGCGTCCATATACACAATTAAACACACATTTCCATTTATTATTAATGGAGATTTAAACAGCTCAGATAATAAACTGAATCCTTTTACTTTTTCTTAAATGCAAAATTAATGTAATCGTCAAAAAATTCGAACGAAGATACTATTGAATCTGACAATTTCAGAATTACTCATGTCCGAAAAACACATTTTTAAAAAATTATGTCTAGGTAAAATATGTCTAGCTTAAAAACCGTTTTTCGTTAGACAGATGGTATTTGGTATCCATATCAGTTTTGAGACCAAATTTTCAAATACACTTTGTCAAGTTCAAATTGACAGTCAGGCAGTCCGCACTTTTGCATGCATATAAACCTATTAAGTTAAAACTAAATAAAAATCGTGATATATATATATATATATATATATATTGTTACAAACCTGAAATTCGGCTTCCTAGCATAGTTTGTTCCATCAATAGAAAGAAAGTTTTACAGTCATCTGAATGGGACTAGCGCGTCGGAGGTCCCAGAGCTTGGCGACAAACTTGGCGACCATTTGGCGACTTGGCGACGAATTTGGCGACTTTGGCGCCAAAATAGATAATACCCGACACTTCGAGAATTTTCCCGATCCGTCCAGTAGGAACCGAGATAGGCCTCGAACGTTCCTGATTGTTTGAGAGGCCTCTAGCCCCGCCTCCTGAGACCTATAAAAGGGTCCACAGCTGCCAGAGCAGGCGAGTAAGAAGTCCGAGAAGTCAGGGAGTCCGAGTGAAGTCCGAAGTCCGAGAAGTCCGAAGTCCGGAAGTCAAGCCAGTGAAAGAAGTGAAGACGTGTTGTTCCTGTTCTCCCGTCTGAGCTGACCTCCCCTGAGCATTCCGCTGCGTTCAAACTGCCCGACTCGTCCTTTTCAGGATCAGTTACGAAAGGGCAGAGTAGAATGATTTTCGAGAACGCTGAGTTCCTGCCAATGGATATATCTCCATGCCCTCAAGAGTTTCCTGCCAAGACCTCTCCACCCGATCAACAGTTCACCGACGCTAAATCCATCTGCGCTGAACTAAGGAAATGTGCCGCAGACATCAAAGCCAAGAAAAAGTCTATCCAAGCCCTCCAGACCTTGATGTCGGACCGCCTTCAGGATCCAGACTTGAAATCGCTTGGGAACGTTGAAAAGAACCTTTTCACCAGCTGGAGCAACTACAAAAAAGGGTGAGTAATTTTGGAACTTGCCCTCTTGTTAATTGCTTGCCTCATACCCCCCAAAATCAGCCCAACCCAATTAAAACTAAAAGAGCCAGAGCTGAATCAGACAACCCTAAAAATGTAAAAAATCCCAAAACTGTTAATAAGGATCTAAACGCAGATAAAAAAAACCAACAATCCGGATACCGAGGGTTTTAAATACCCACCTAAAAGGCTAACTGCCAAAGTGCTTACTAAAACCCAGGACACTGACAACGAATCAGTGATTAGTGAAAATACGTACCAAAATCTAGAAAAGCTTGAAATTGATGAGGAGATAGATGAAATTAAAATAACATCCCCCAGGCCCCCTCCGATAATGTTAAAAAGAACTGAAAACTTTGTTAATGACTTAAAAATGATTAATGATAAATGCTTCCCAGTCGAAAGCAAACTAGGAGGTCCCTATATAAAAATCTTTGTCAACGACGACGACGAGCATCGCAAACTGACCAAATTTCTTAAAGAAAATAATTTAGACTATTTCATAATAACTCCAAGAAATAGCCGCCCAATTAAAATCGTCATCAGAGGACTCCCCAATAACATCCCTACCCAAACAGTTAAAGAAGCGCTCGAAAATTATTGTAATTACAAAGTTGAAAAGGTAGCGCAACTAACCAGATTCAGAACTAAAGAACCACTTCCCCTATTCCAAATTACATTACCCAATATTGACATAAACAAAAACATTTGGAATTTAAATTCCCTACTCTACCTTAAGATAAAAGTCGAAAAGTTTGTCAGAAAAACAGGTAGCATACAGTGTTTCAACTGCAATTACTGGCATCACAGCGCAGCGTCATGCCACATGCGAGCTAGATGCATAAAATGTGGTGGTGAACACCACAAAGACCAATGTACCACCCCTCCAGAGAAACCTGTGTGCATTAACTGTGGAAAAGAGCACTATGCCTCTTATCGGGGGTGTGAGAAATTTCCCAAACCCCAAAGAACATTTAAATCTCTCAATAAAAACACCTATGTAAACCCAAACATCTCATATGCCAAAATAACCAGTAATGAACCTTTCCAAGCTGAATTACCCCCGCCAGAAAAAATGACTGCTGAAGATAAAGAAAATAATGTTCAAGCTCTTGTTTACTTCCCCAAAGAAAACATCTCCGAACTAGAAGATATAAAATATGTTATAAACGAATTCAGAGCACTATTTAATGGTTATGACATTAGCAGTATTGCTAGGCAACTAAGAAATGCTGATAGTCACATAGACAAACTTTCAATACTGCTCAAATTCATGCCCATATCCAGCAAAGCCAACACTGACTAACTTTTATGATCCCTGGCCTAAACATCATTTATTGGAATGCTAATGGACTTAAAAATAAATTATTTGATCTTCGAACCTTTGTTGACGAGAGAGAGCCAGACCTAATCCTCCTCCAAGAAACAAAACTTAAAAATAACTTTACCCCTTATCTACCAAACTACATATTTTATTGACAAGATGGTCCTCAAAACCCCGCCTGTGGTGGAACTGGAATTTTTATCAAAAGAAATATCAAACAGGAAGAAATCTTCATCCCCAACCTAAACTCTATTGAAACCACAATAATCAAAATATTGCCTCAAAATAGACCTCCAATAACAGTTGCCTCAATATATATCCCCTGCCGTGTTAATCACTTCTTTACCAGAGACCTGGAGAAAATAATAAACCTTTCAAACAGTGTCATTATGTGCGGCGACACAAATGCACACCACACCAACTGGTTTTGCAAAAGAATCTCGAGTAATGGAGAAACCCTTCAAAAATTTGCTGATAACAATAATCTGGACATTATTGCCCCACCTACACCCACTAGATTTGGCCCGAACTCAGCCACCACTATAGATCTTACAATCACAAAAAACTTCTCATATAGCCATGAAATAGCCTCAATTACAGATCTCCCTTCTGACCATAACCCAGTAATAATTAAATTCAACTTCAATATTACACCCCTAATCATCAATAGAAATAACGTCACAACAGACTGGCTAAACTACAAAAAATTTCTCAGCACTAATGTCCCCCCCCAACATTCCAAATATTGAAAATACCGACGACTTAGAAAATGAAATAGAAAAACTGACAGCAAATATCACTCTAGCATACAATAACAGCTCTAGACCTCTGAAACTTCACGAAAAACTCTACCTCCCCCCAAACATCAGAGATTTAAAAACAGAAAGAAACAGAACAAAAAGGACGTGGCAGAGAAACAGAGACCCAGCCTCCAAAACACAGTACAATAAAGCCCAAGAAAAATTCCGCTCAGCGGTTCTAGATTACAACAGAAGCACATATATCCATCAAAATGAACTGCTTGATCCCCAAGACAATTCGCTCTGGAGAGCAACTAAAAAACTCAAACGGAAAAGAAATTATATCCCCCAATTAACGGACCCAGTCACCAAACTTCCAGCCCACACCGATGCGGAAAAAGCTGAGCTCATCGCAAATCAACTAGAAGACCAATTCAACCCAAATAACCTCACTGACCTAACCACAGAAAACCTTGTTGCGGAATCAATAGCAGAATATGAACTCAAAAATCTGGATACAAACTATCTCCAAATAATGCCCTCAGAAATAGTTGAATTCATCAAAAAAGTAAAAATTAATAAAACTCCAGGCCCGGACGCAATAACCAACAAAATGCTCAAAAAACTACCAGACAATATTATAATCAAATTATCCTTACTTCTCAATAAAATTCTGGAGCTCAGGTACTTCCCTAAATGCTGGAAAATAGCCAGAATCATCCCTATTTTGAAACCTGGCAAAGACCCCTCTTTACCTGTCAACTACAGACCAATATCCCTGCTCCCAACACTAAGCAAACTCTCCGAAAAATTAATCCTAACCAGATATTTAATCCATAGTAAAAATCTAGGCATCTGAATCCCTCAACAATTTGGCTTTACAGAAAAACTATCCACTACCCACCAATTACTCCGCATGATAGAATTCCTTCACGAAGGTCGCAAAAATAAAAAACCTACAGCAGCTATTTTCCTCGACATAGCAAAAGCATTTGACAAAGTATGGATTCCCGAGCTAATTCATAAATTAATAGCTTACAACTTCCCCAAAACAATAGTTGACATAATCAAATCCTATCTCACAGACCGATACTTCATAGTCCAAGTTGACCAAACTGATTCATCTAAAAGAAACCTCAGAGCAGGAGTACCCCAAGGTGGAATTCTGGCGCCTGTTATTTTCCTCCTATACCTCAACGACATCCCTCAACAAAAAGGCATAATGATAAGTCTCTATGCAGACGACACTGCAATATTATCCCAAGGTAAAAACCCTCAACAAGCTCTAATCCCCCTTCAAAATTATATCAAAAATCTTGAAAAATGGCTCATTAGATGGAAAATAAAACTTAACGTTGATAAAACCGAGGCAATATTATTCTTCAAAAATAGAAATAACTGGCCCAAAATCCAAATCTATAACACTGAAATTAATTGGCAAAAAGAAGTAAAATACCTGGGTATAACTCTAGACAAAAATCTTAATTACAAATCTCACATAAACAAAATTAGAGAAAATTTTAACTTGGCCTTTAGAACCCAATATCAACTTATCTGTAGAAACTCAGGACTATCCATTAACAACAAAACTCTTATCTACTTAGCATACCTCAGACCAATACTTACATATGCATCTCCAATTTGGGCGGCAACGGCTAAAACAAACCTACAAAAAATAATTGCCCTAGAAAACAAAACTCTACGAATGATCGCAAATGCAAGATGGTTTATCAGAAATGTGGACATATTAAAAGCCCTAAACATCCCCCCAATCAAGCAATTCATCCTTAAACAAGCTAAAAATTTTTATGGTAATATTATTAATATTGACAACCCCACCTTAAACAATCTGCCAACATATGACATCAACGAACCCTCCAATAAGCGTAGACCCCGATGTGCCCTTGCAATATAAATTGCAGACAAAACAACACACCCCGATGTGCCCTTGCAATATAAATTGCAGACAAATAACACTTCTCCCCCTTTTTTTTTTCTTTCCCCTTTTTCTCACACTCAGGAAAACACTATTTCAAAAACAAATAACCCATATATGATGCACTGTGATTAACAAGAACAATTCCATCACCCTAAAGCTCACACCTACTAGATTTACGGATGGTGGGGCCTGCGGCCCCAATCCGCCGTAATCCCTCTCTCAACTATGCAGGCGAGTAAAGTCAAGTCCGAGCGGAGTACGACGACGAAGCCAGTAGTCGAGACGACGGAGTAGTCCGAAGACGGAGCGGAGAAGGCGGAAACGACGGTGAGCAGCGACGGAGTCAAGCTCGTGCTGAACTGAGCTGTGCGCTACTGTCTGCAGTAGATTCTGGTTGTATGCTGCTGTGTGTGCTGTTGTATGCTACACGTCTCGGGTGAAGATAATCGTCTTCTGTGCTGTACATAGCTGTCACTTTGTGCTGTCCTGTGTGTCTTCGTGTAAATAAACGTCGTTGTTTTTATTCTACTTCTACCTACTGATTGAGCGTTCTCCACACTATATAACTTCCACTGTCCAAACGAACCCCGGTAAAGAAAATTTCGTAACATTTGGTGTCAGAAGTGGGGTCAGTGGTCAACAGTGTATCGTGCTGACGAGATCTCAAGGAAAAATGGCTGATAGTGGTAATGGTGAGTTACTGGCTCTGTTGCTGAGATGAAGAAATCTATTGAAGCTGAACAAGAGGAGATGAAGAAATCTATGGAAGCTGGACAAGAGGAACTTTTGCGAAAAATGAAAACCTTGACGAAAGAAATGGAAGACTTTACGGAAGAAATGAAAGCCGGACAAGAGAAACTTTTGCAAAAAATGGAAGCCTTCACGGAAGAAATGAAAACCGTTTATGAAGACATGAGGAGTGAATTAAAAAAAGGCCTTTCGTCGTGGAAAGAAATTCCAGAAGATAAAGTTAACAAAATTGAAGACATCCAAGTTATCACAGAAGGAAGCAGCGAGAGCCAAGTGGAAGAAAAGACTGAAGACCGAATGGAGACCGGTGTCACGGAAAAGGAACTTAGCCATCCGGAGAATGAACCGAAGTTCAATGAGGAGAGGAACGAACAGGGAGAATGTCAAATAGTTGCGGAGCTGAAACAGTCTTCTCTGAATGAGTCCCCTGAAGTGGAACCGAAAGTGCAGGTGCTTGGGAATGGAGAAGATGGACTTTCTTCGGACGGGTCTGTTGATGGCGACCCGTGCTCGATGCCTATGGATGCAAGAGTTGACGCGACCCTGTTTGGATTGGATTCTTCCCAAAGATTAAAGGAACTACCTCTCTGCAAGCCTCTTGATATCTCCTTGCATAGTGACACGGAAGAAGACTACGTGCCGGGAATCGCTGATCCCTGTAGTCACGATCTCAACTTCCTTCAAGAATTCATCTTTACTGTGGATCCGCATAGAAGTGTGATGCAAATAGGAGCTGATGAATCTGCTGTGCATCCGGACAAGTTGTGTTGTAGCAGAAGAGCCCTTCCCGCTAAGGTGGATGTACTCCTCAGACGATCCAGTGTGGAGAGTTGCGGACAACTCTCGAGTGTCGAGAATAGACTGGGAGGAGGTGGACGTATTCCCGTGAAAGCTTTGGCGACGAAGGCGAATACCTGGCTTTCGAGTGGACTTCAGAAAACACCGTTGGATCATCCTGATATACGATTGGTTCGATGGAAGAAGTTCAAAGTGACCAACCGAAAAGCCTGGCAAGAATTCATTCCGGAGGTCTCTACTACGATCCAGCGTTTGGCTCCATGGGACATCCTGCATTTTAAGGAGCGGAATCAGGTCTGGATGTACAATCCGAAACAACGAAGAGGTTCGGGTCAAAATCATTGAGAAGGTTCGGATGGATCGTTAGTCGCCGCCAAGTTAGTGAATGATGTCATCTTCGAAAGACCGGAAGCCGCCTAAAGCATCGTCATAACATCATACGGAAGCCTACGCCACCTGTTGGAATGAAGTAGGATTGCCGGGACGTCAGTCCTTGAAGAGGGGAGCAATGTTACAAACCTGCAATTCGGCTTCCTAGCATAGTTTGTTCCATCAATAGAAAGAAAGTTTTACAGTCATCTGAATGGGACTAGCGCGTCGGAGGTCCCAGAGCTTGACGACCATTTGGCGACTTGGCGACGAATTTGGCGACTTTGGCGCCAAAATAGATAATACCCGAAACTTCGAGAATTTTCCCGATCCGTCCAGTAGGAACCGAGATACGCCTCGAACGTTCCTGATTGGTTGAGAGGCATCTAGCCCCGCCTCCTGAGACCTATAAAAGGGTCCACAGCTGCCAGAGCAGGCGAGTAAAGTCAAGTCCGAGCGGAGTACGACGACGAAGCCAGTAGTCGAGACGACGGAGTAGTCCGAAGACGGAGCGGAGAAGGCGGAAACGACGGTGAGCAGCGACGGAGTCAAGCTCGTGCTGAACTGAGCTGTCCGCTACTGTCTGTAGTAGATTCTGGTTGTATGCTGCTGTGTGTGCTGTTGTATGCTACACGTCTCGGGTGAAGATAATCGTCTTCTGTGCTGTACATAGTTGTCGCTTTGTGATGTCCTGTTTGTCTTCGTGTAAATAAACGTCGTTGTTTTTATTCTACTTCTGCCTACTGATTGAGCGTTCTCCACACCATATAACTTCCACTATCCAAACGAACCCTGGTAAAGAAAATTTCGTAACAATATATATATATATATATATATATAT
>JAPMOR010071061.1:104755-115566 GCA_026543865.1 Argiope aurantia
ATATATATATATATATATATATATATATATATATATATATATATAATTTTAACACTAGTAAGGCATTTGGTTGATGGAACATCGAAGTTATTTTAATTTCACCTTAACAAAAAAAAAAAAAAAAAAGAAGCTGATTGTGGAATTAAAGAAAATTTAAAATCTTGGTAAAATCAATAAAAAACAAACAAACAATTGGAGTTGTCTCTCCAAAACATTCTAGTAAACTCAGAGAAGGCCTTGCATGACACTGGAGTACAGTAGTAAAAAAATGACGTGAATATAGAATTTTTACTGAATGTATCGTGTATTTCTCCACGAATTTGTTAGAAATTCATCCCTGGAATGCAATTAATATAGTATCTGAAAATAGAATTTCTGTTGTAGATGCTTTTTTCCCAAACAATTGAAATTGGTGTGGAAATTGACACCAATTGAAACCAATTGAAATCGACACCAATTGACACCAATTGAAATTGGTGTAAAAATTCCAACCAATTGAAATCGGTGTGGAATTTTCACAAAATTCCACACCGAATTTTATAGTTTTAAGTTATTGCGTCTTTGAGATGTCATCAGGAGAGACATGTTTCTAAACGTTCAGACCGACAGACGGCGAATCCCTTTTTGGATTTGTCTGAAAATCTGAAAAGTGTTTAGACTACAGAGGCTGATTCTATTTATCGAATTTTATCTGTCTAGTTCTCTTAGCTTTGTTGCTTTGATGTTGAATTATATTCGTACATCCAGACAAACGGACTTCCTCTGCGCCGAATTTGCTCAAAATTTGATAGAAATCTACATATTTGGTATATAAACCGCTTATAAAATTTTATTCGTCTAGATCAAAGTGTTTTTGAGTTATCTTTGTTACAGATAGACAGACACTTTCCAAAAATGTGTTTTTCGAACTCTTGGAGATGTATGTGGATATTCTTCAAAATTTGGAGATCGAATTTTTGGACGATTTTCATACTTTCTCTATATTCCGTATAAGAGAAAGTAAAAAGCTGTGGGTATTATTATAAAGGCAAAGTTTTGAGGTTTAAAACAGTGTAAAATTAAACTGTGTTAAATTTAGACATTTTAATTGGGAATTGAATTTTAAAAAATTGGTAATACATTCTTATTGTCCTGAAGAATTTATAAAAATTGTACCGGTTCAAAACCATTTATTTAAATAAAAGGCATTTACAGAAACATGCATCTTTATATAAGGAGAGAGAATAATTTTAGCAAATTATGGAGATAAATTTATAATTCTTATTTACAAATGAAAAATCAATTAAAAATCCCTTTGGTGGGGTGGCATATAATAAATCTACCAATTTCTGTCGACTGAGTTTTCTGTTGGTTAAGAAAATTATATTTACTTATATTTTCACTTACTCATAATTTATATCTTGTGCCATTATATCTCTAGGATTTCTATTCTTAGTCTTTTATAAATTTGCTGTTTAACCAGTTAATCAATTGAAACATCGCATCAATTTGTTAGTGTAGTCTTGATTTTTAAATAATCAGAGAAAAAGATTCAATTAACGAGATAATGAAAGAAGTTATAAGACCTTGGAAAAAAATTTGAACAATTTCTTGTTTATCTTTTAAAGTTTACAATGTAAGATGATATTTAGAGAATATATTCGGGAATAATCAAATGCTTAAGTAACTTTCTTCCAAATATCTGTAGTTTTGTACTTTATAAAAATTCACCTTTCAGATCATTATTAAAATATGCCATTTGATTGTAAGAGAAATGTGCTGTTTTTGTACAAAGAGTGTTAAAATGAAAAGGTACGAAACGATACTGTGGGTATAAATGAAGACTTTATTCTAAGTATACACCATAGGCCTGAGCACAACGATCCTATTGTTTAACGAGCCGAAGGATTTCTAGTTACCAGAATCCTGTGGCCCTGACGAGACCCTGTCCTTCACAGCTTCTTTGAGTTCGCCGTCCAAGGTCTGCTATTTGCTGAATTCCTCGAGCACAGAAGAACCATTAAATCCGATGTTTACTGTGATACACTCCGAAGATTACGCAGGTCCATCAAGAGCAAAAGACCGGGATACTCACAGAGGGTGTGGTTCTGTTCCATGATTACGCGCGTTCACACGTCTCCAGGATCATACATGTGGAACTGGCCAAGTTCAAGTGGGAACAACTCGACCATTCTCCCTACAGTCCGGACATGTCGTCCTGCAATTTTCATGTGTTTGGTTCCTTGAAAAAACATCTGAAAGGTAAGCGCTTCAACTCGGACGGTGAATTCAAGGATGCTAAGAAGGACTGGGTTTCGTCACGTTCACAGGAATTCTGGGAACAAGGAATCCTTCGGTTCATAAATCAATGGGATCGTTGTGCTCAGGCCTATGGTGCATACTTTGAATAACCCACAGTGTCGTTTCATATCTTTTCATTTGAATGCCCCTTGTATGTTCAATATAAATCTTTGATGTTTTAAGATGTTAACCGAACAAACAAGATATTTCAAAATTCTTAAAAACAACGAAAAAGAAAGAGAAAAAATGATATTTGTAAGATATTTTTAATTTACAAAGCTTACTTATTCCTGCTCATTGATACATATTTCCATCAATAAATTGTTTTTATCCTCTAGAACTAATACGCAATTGCTATCTTTCAATTTTTCTCTCTGAGTTATCTCTAAATCAGAGAGCAGATCTTTTTAGAAAGCAGTTTGTTACGGAGTAAATAAATATCTTCTGTTAGGAGAAAGGTTCATTAAAGTAAGTCACAAAAACATGTCAAGTTGACCAGTTATTTCCATTGTCGAAAATACTTGAAATAAAGTTCTGTGCGTACAACTATCTATCATTATCCTCATAAAAACGACAAACAAAACAGAAGAATGTCTTCTAACTGCTGCCAACAACGAATCTTCTAGATCATTATTAAAGTTTTACCTCCTTTTTTTCTTTCATTTCTTTTTAATGCTGGGCGATCCAGGCAGCTGACTATATCACATCGCAGACTCTTTTCTAATTCTGAAAAGAAGGAAGATGTTTCTCTTTTTAATTGACTTGGAATATGTTTACTAAAATCCTTTTTTACTTGCGTTACTGATTTTTAAAATAATGAAAACAATATCAAAAAATAAACTTTCCATTTTCCTCTTCGTTTTTGTGTATTTTTGCATAAAAACGTTTTTATCAGAGGTGAGTTTCAAATTTCTGAAATGAGTCTTTTGAAAACAGTGAAAAAAAATTTCAGGAAGAAGTGATCCCATTATACTTTTGGTAAAAATGCAGTTGTACTTTTCTTTCAATATGATTAATATAGGATTTCCCAAATTCAAATCAAAATACTATAAATTTATTACTAGCTCATTATATGGCCCCTCGAACTCACTATTTTTTAAAAAAAGATTATTTTCAGAGCATAATTCTTTGTCTGTAATTTAACCTTTCACTACTGACATGATCGAACTGGCCCTGCAAATTCTATACTGACGAGCAGGCTTCTATTTCAAATGAGATATACTGGATGTAAACCGACATATGAGAAAGGATGTCGATGCTTTACATCCTGTAGCTTTACATCCTGTTACATAAACTGTAGCCCTATATATAAGCAAAAATTAACAAGCCAGTATATAATTTGCATGGCCTATCGGGCCGGATAAGTAGTGAAAGGGTTAATTAATTATATTATCAGAAAGATATCATTGTGATCAATCCCAGTAATTAGTGAACGATCATTCAAGAAAAAAAATAACTGGAGATGAAAATTTAGCACCGAATTACAATATTGTTATGAGTGTACTGTTTTAAGATATGAGTGGGTTTAAGGGGAAAAGCCCAACAGATTCAGAAACGATAACGATTCTATACGAAAACAAGAACACAAATGTGACAAAACGCTAACGAAACTTACAAAAAATAGTACTTCCAAAAATCTATAACACTCAAGAAGCCAATCATTATCAGGCAATGCAGCATTATAACATATTCAGAAATAACTGGCTGGAGATCAACACTTCATAGACAGGATGTTTTCTTTCAACAACTCACTTGAGCTGCACTCTACTACTAGCAGCTGATTACTGATTCGTATTAGGATTTTATCGTTCATATTACAGAACGTTCTGAAGCAAAGTTAAACCTCGACTCCAAATGGTGTTGTCACCAAGATTCAAGAATATTCTAGGTCCTTTTCTTTTATCGCCAAATTGTGTTCCAATTTGTCACCAATATTTCCATTCAGCAACTGTTAAAGACATCTGTAAAGTTCTCTTCATTACCAGGAATCTAACAGCGCAGGAAAGCAAATATTATAAATTTATTACTTTATTTTCTATATTATAGATAATGAGGGAATATAGTTTTTTTAAACAAATATTATATTTTCGTCTTCGAATTTGGAATTACATACAAAAAGAGCGCCTTAATAAAAATATTATCTATGACTTTCTTGAAAATAAACTATCCACTTTCAATTATTGAAGTTACTTATACACAAGCGATTAGTCAAATCCATTGACTATGCGAGTAATGTATATATGTTTGCAAGATTTCGTGTCTGTATTAGAATAAAATTTTTGTAAAAATAGAAGACCATGGACTAAAAATTTTCATAAGGTAATAAAACTCGCATTAAAATTTTGTATATTCATTTGAATAGACAATATTGTCTTTTAATTTCAATCGTAAATCGAAACCCATGCTGATCCACTCTCAGAAAGTTTTGGATTGTTTCGTGGACAGTGTGCAAAACTAAAATCTTGTTGGGAGGCCACAGAACATATTCAAACTCCCAAGGTCATTATTTATTTAAATAAATTGGACTCATCATCTGCATAATCAACAGGGCTTTTCTACAAAGGAAAACAAATTTGAGATTAAACAAACAAATAAAAAATAGATATATAAAAGGAAATAAAAAATTCTTGTTGTCATGAGAGAACACGGTGTTGTTTTGCGCAGAGAAGAAAATTGGAATCAACACGAAACAGCGAGGCATAGTTACCGAAAGATGTAAAAATTAACGATTAACGATTAATTAAGGATAACTAAAAATTAAACGATTGCGCAATACAATAGTCACATGATCATTCATAAAATAGTGTAATCCGGATTTTCACAAATTTTTTTTTCTCAGGCCACGAAAAAATTTTGACCGATTAAGATTAAAAAAAAAAAATCGCTTTTTGAAATATCGATACATGCGTAATCTGATACGTGATTGTTTCAAACCGGTTTAAATTGGTTAATGACTTAAATTAATTAAGACAAACAATGACTTAAAAATAATAATGTTCTCACATGATGACTTGAAATTTGCGATAGCAGATAATTTTTTTTATTTTTAATCTGATGGCAATTTATATCATTTTTGTGCATAATTATCAATAAATATAAGTAAACAACTACAATATAAATCACTTATTTTTATTACTTACTTATATCACTTATTATTATTATGTAAATCACTAGAAAGCTGTTTTAATTTACATTCCAAATTATTCCACATACTACAATAATATTGAAACAAAATCAAAGATATAATACATATACAGCAATTTCAATATGACTAAAATCTCATTATTTCCATATCTCTATTAATAATAATAATAAATGTGTGAGTTTTAGCGCTCTTCAGAAAAAATCGTTTGATTTACAACTGCCAGTTTTGGAACATAAATGTACAATCCGGATGGTTAAGATGGGCTTTCAAATTTACGTGGACATTTATGAGATGATTTTTTTTATTTCTTTTGTTTCCTTCCTTATTTGTTGAATTTTTTTTAAAAAAATGTTCTTGTATTTTTAAAAATAATTAAAGAAGTTTTTTCAAGGAACAGTTATAGATTTTCTTTAGACAAAATTGCCATTCTAAAATCTTAATTTTTAATAATAGGTTGAGTAATATTTCAGTAGAGTTATAATCACTTTTGGGAAACATTTTACATGCATTTTCTGCTATATATATTATATAAGAGAAGATTTTACTTTTAAAAAAAATCAGTGATAAAAACTACATCAAGTCATTCAATTCGAATTTTGTAAAAAATCTTATTTTAAACTCTTTGATCTGCTGAAAGGGAGTGATCAAGAAATGTTTTCTCTAGTTTAAAGTAATGGGTATAATTTCCCTAAAACTTTCACGCATACACTCTAATAAAGATGTTATTCCAAAGAACAACTTCCATAGCATTGGCGTACAACAGTTACAAAACATTAACCTTTGGTGGGAATTTAGCATTTTTACTGAATCTGTAGTGTCATCTTTGGCGAGTTATTTGACGATTAATCACTGCATGCAGTTAAAAGTATCCGAAAACCGAATTTGGATTTTAAATGCGTTCTTCACAACCGATTCAAATAAAAATTTATCAAAAAACGGCAGTTGTAGTCACGAAATCACGTACCAAATTTGATATATATAAGTCAGTACGTTTTTGAGCTATCGTGCATATATATTTCTGAATGTACAGATCTACAGATCCATTGCGGGATTTGGGTCAACATTTAATGGGTGTTTAGATAATAGATGTTAATTCTGTGGCTCAAATTTATCGATTTGGCTCTTATCATTTTGTAGTTATCGTGTTAAGATATATTCGAACTCTGAGCGGATTTCGCTCAAAATGTGATAGAAATATGAAAAGTTTGTATAAAGATCCTATAGCTTATTTAATTCGTCTGCATCACAGCGTTTTTGGGTCATCTTTGTCATAGACAGACAGACGGACACTTTCCAAAAATGGGTTTTTTGGACTCAGGGTGGTGGACTCAAAAACGTGGAGATGCGTCAAAATCTCGAGTTCGAATTTTTTGACTATTACAATGCTTTCTCTATACTACGTATACGAGAAAGTAAAACTAATTACATTTATTCAAAAATCTGAATAAAGTTGGCTCTTTAATGTGATGCCAATTTCTCTTAATCACCAGGTGAAGAGCCAGATCAACGTTGCAAATGAATACCCATTCAGAAATAATGAGGCTGATTCTTTTAATTGGACTCATCTGTAGAAAAAAAAATGATCACTATTTAAAGGTTTTCGAAAATAAATTCTTCCCTACCACATCTTGACTCAATTTCAAGTCTAAGTGAAGTGATAAGAAGGTTTAGATTTTCTTCTAGTATTCTTAGAATCTTTTAAGAGACTCTTTTTTGCTAAAGATCTCTATCGCTAGAACCTTCATTTAATTGGTGTATATGTTTCCAAGGACCTCCAGAGATGTGTCATAAATGACTATTTTGTAGCATCTGTTCAGATATTCAAATGATTTGAAGATAAATAACAAATTTCATTTCTTCAGACTAAAATTTTGAGGCAGATATGGATTGCAAGGAAAAGTTTGTAAATGTAAATATAAATTAATAAGCATAGATATTAAATAAATATAACACATATTAAATAAACATAGATAAACAGATATTATATAAACAGATATTATATAAACAGATATATTAACATATATTAAATAAACGGATAGATTAATAGATATTAAATAAACATAGATTAATAGATATTAGATATGCAGATAGATTAAAGGATATTAAATAAAAATAGCTGTTGAATATGGAGATGCACAAGGGTGCTAAAATTGTATAAAAAAAATTATAAAATAAAATTTTATAAATAAATACATTTTATAAATTTTATTTTATAAATAAAAATAATATAAAACGGGACTTTTAGTGTAACTAAATAAAAATAATTTGAAAGTGAAACTATAATTTCTATTTGAACCTTTATCTATATCTATACTTACAATAAAGCTGTATGTTGGCACTCTACAGGCCAGACCATTCAACCTACAGCTACCAAATGTGGCATGTACCTTGGAGGTCGGGAATGTGCACATGGGGTTTATTTTTTCTAATTTTTAATTAGAATTTTAATTAGAATTATTTAAAAATTAAGCGAAATTTTGGCGTGTTTCTGCTATAACTTCCAAAAATATTACCGCACAAAAAAGATTTTTACATGAAGTTAAAGATCAAAAATTTCTCTTTTAAATGATACCAATGTTTTAACCTTAAAATTAAATTTCTATTTTTGATGAATTTTTAAATAAATATTTTAACTATATTTTTCACCAATTTTTTTCGTACAAAATAAAAATAAAATTTAAGCTGCACGAGCACGTTTCGCATTCATGGGAAAAAATTAGCTTTTTTGAAAGTGCTGCCATCCCATTGATTAAAGCTCCAATTAAAAATAAATTAAATCTTTTTGGAAAAGAAATCTGCAAAAATATAATTTTTGGCACGTGTCTACAGGAAATGAAACAAATATGAAATATTATTTTTTCTAAAAAATAAGTTCAAGAAAAATTATTTTATGATCTTTTACACTCTCTATATTATTAATCCAATAAATAAGTTTTATTTTAAAGCAAGTTTGTTTAATATGAACAGGATATCCATTCAAATCAGGGCCACACAGCTAATTTGTAAACGTTTAGTAAGAGACAGATCTGCTAAAATGGTCTAAATGGAGAATGATTATATTTTATGTAACTTGATTCAATAAATGCTCTAATAAATAACGAATTTTTGATTTTACATAAAGCTTCTGCTGTGGAAATCCCGATTAACAAAATGTTCTTGAAACACTATTATTTTAAATAAAAAGAGTTAATTTCCAATCAACTGAATAAATCACTTAAACTGACTGATTAATGAAAATTTGAATATCACTATTCAATAAAAAAAAGGATAATTTCAGATTTTCCATTGATCGCTTCAAAGAAAATACGCCAATCAGCGCGCAGGTTTCTCAAGATTAATTGGCCTAAGATTATGAAAATGGTGAGTTTTTCTAAATTTTTAACATTTAAAACTTCATAAATAAGTCTTAGTTGATCCTGGAAAATAGAAACATTCATTCATTTATTTAAAATTTGGTGTGTCCAGAATATTTCTCAGAATATGATACCTTACTGCATTAAATTTAGACTTCATAATTTTTGAAATATATTTATAGGCCGGAACGAAATATTATTATTGATTTCATTTCAATCCTTTTGAAAGCAAAACCAAAAACTGAATTTTATGCTGAATCTCAGAAATTTTTGTTGAATTATTTGTTTTACATATTACATAAATTATGAAAAATATTTTGTAGTTCACATAAGACTTAAATACTGAGCGATTCTGTTTGCAATACTCACATTCAATAATAATAATAATTAATAAATAACAATAATGATGATAAATAAAATAAAAAGCCTAGTTTTATTAAAAAATAATATTAATTGCAATTTCATCATTTACATTTTAAATTAAAGTTGTTTTGCCGGAAATGACAACAAATTAGCAAAATATATATATAGTAAATTGAACAAAACGATCTAAACAACAGTATAAGTTTGGTATGACTATCAAAATTTGAAGATTAAAAATGTTTTGTTTGAGAATCTATTAAGAGACCAGTTACTTAAAATATTTAATTGAAAATTGTAGCGAGCGGTAATACTGGCGAACCGGCTGGTTGCCAAAGGCGGCTAGTATTAAATAAACATAAATGTTCAATACGGAGAAGGAACTAAAATGGTAGTACTTCTGATGTTTCAAAATTGGTCTTTTAATGTAACTAAATTAAAATAATTTGAACGTAAAACTTTATCATTTATAATTGAAGCTTTACATTATATAAACATAGATGTTCAATATGGAGGTGTATGCGGGTGCTAAAATTTTAGTACTTCTGAAGTTTCAAGACTGGGTTTTTGGTGTAACTAAATTATAGTAAATTAATTTGAATGTCAAACTCTACAATTTCTGGTTGAAGCTTTATATTAAATAAACATAGCTGTTCAAAATGGAGATGTATAAGGGTGGTAAAAGGGTAATACGTCTGAAGTTTCAAAATTGGTCTTTTAGTGTAACTAAATTAAAATAATTTGAATGTAAAACTCTATAATTTCTAGTTGAAGCGTTGATTGGAATGCAATTAATCATTTGTTGGAAACAAGGGATGAAGAAATTAAATAATCTTAATTGCAAACGTAGTTCACCATATTTTCATAATTATCGATTGTTAAAAATTGAATGGGATTGTGTTTTTACTTGACCATCTCTCCAGAATTTTCAGATACATAGCAAGTTGCTGAAGAGTTTTTGAAGTGTGGCCGTTGCAATTTCGCCCCCGGATGTGGCTGAAGTACCTACGGGGGCGCAGGACAACAAGAATAAAGCAAATGGTAAGAATTTGAAGAATAAATTACTGATTGTTTTAATTGTTATTCCAATTAATGTTTACAGACCACTGAAGTGTAGGCGTCGTTAAACATTGAATTTTTCAGTTAAGGAATATTGTTGCATTTTAAGAATTTCAAGAATAAACCATAAAATGAATTATTACTTAATCAAATATGCGTGATTCAAAAATCGGAAATCGGTAAAGAACACGTAATGATAAGGACAAATTTGCATTTAATTATATCAAGAATTTTGCCTAAGAAATTTTGTATTATTTTGAATAAAATAAAATAGCATCCATTCGTTATTTATGAAAATGTTGGTTATTCTGGCAGAATGATTCATTTATCAATAAGATTTTGGTATTCAGAACGGGTATCAAGAAATTTAGTGCTTTCTTAAAAAGAAATAGTCAAGACAAAATTCCTTAAAAATTAAATAACTTAAAATTGTTTTTGCGAATATTAAATTATAATAGCTATCCCAATATCACACATACATTATACAATATTGTATGATATAAAACAATATTTGCAATATTGTATAATATTGTTCTATATCGAATAATATTATTTAATATCGCGCAATATTGTTCTATATTGAATAATATTATTTAATATCGCGCAGTATTGTA
>JAPMOR010071061.1:115576-149778 GCA_026543865.1 Argiope aurantia
TATTGTTCTATATTGAATAATATTATTTAATATCGCGCAGTATTGTACAGTATTGTGCAATAAGCTGCGTTACTTGGGTAGCGGAACTGGTTGACACTTTCATACCTTTAGTATATTGTTATTGAAATCGTCAGATGGATTTACAATAAAAGATGTCCAATATATTGGATAATCGAAAAGAACGACGCTCTATTGCGCTATAAAACATAAAACACATACCGTAAAGTAAACAAAGAACAAATATAGTAAAAAACACACAACTCGGGCGATTAGTAATAATGCTGAGAGTTTGCTGAACATTAAAAAGCACACTTTTAGAGCGAGAAAATTTTTTAGAGTCTCTAAATAATACGGAATTTTCCAGAAAATCCTAATATAGCTAGAGCAATAGTTCTTATAATTTTGTCGCGAAATTTATCGATGATTTTGTTGATAAGGTCAGAAATTAGTGATTTGGTATCTTCTAACGTACATTTTGAAAATTTATAATTCACTCTTTTCAACGATGATATGAACATTGCAGGAAAGGGTATTAAATATTTTCAACAATGTAATATATCTGTTGCTCAGCTTTATAGTATGGATAATGGAATCAATCAAGTATTATAAATCGCTTGCTTTTGGTCAATTGGTTCTATAATCTGACACATATCGAAAGTTTTGGTATAACTTTTATGAATTGACATTCATCGATTTGTTTTGTAGTATTTTTTAAGTATTGCACTTAACATTTCTCACTTAGATTTAATAGAGAGACAGCCAGCAATCCAAGACAGGCCATTATGATTTAAAATTTGGTACGGATATGCAATTTATATAATAAAATGTCAAATATATAAGTTGAAAGATTTGGTTGGTTCACCTTGATTTTAAACTTCCTTTGAACGAATTTCGTTCAAAATATGATAGAAATTTAGAAAATGGATGAAGAATTATCTTGTTTCCATGCACTGAAATAATCCCAGAAATGTGTTTTCTAGAATCCGGAAAGTTTGAAATGTGGAATCCGAAGTACGAATTTTTAGATAATTACAAATCTTTCTTTGTTAAGTAATTCGTGTAGAAGAAAGTAAAAAAAAATATTATCACATTCCGAATCTAATGTACTGTTGAAAAGAGGTATAAGGGTTGTGCAATTTGCATTAGTTTAGAATTAAGAAGGTTTTAAATTAACATTAATTTATAAATGATAAGGTAATGTTTTTTCTTGATGAAGTGAAGATAAACCGATTTTATTGTACAAAAAACAAAACAAAAAAAAACACTCCTCATTTGTACAAATGCTTTAAAAGCATAAGAAATAACAAAAATAAAATGTCTTACATTTTTAAAATGGTATTTAGCATATTTAAAGGATTAATATCGCTATTACTGATGTTTTTAACTCCCAGAAAAACTTGTATGAAAACAGAATCAAAATCTTAAACATCACTCGTGCAGAAAGAAAAATTATAAGCCAAATGCTAATTTTCTAGGAGCAAAACTAACTAGATTTTATCAGCTAGGCAAATTAATTTACATTAAACGAAGAACTCGAAAAGGTTCAGTTTTTGAAAGGGTGATGACAGCTTTTACTAATCTCAAAAGTAAAAGATAAACTTCCGCTAAAAATGACACCTCCATAAAATTGATGAGGTAGGTGCTGCTAATTGGATAACCCTGCCACAAAAAGATATCGCTGTTCAAAGAGTGGGGAAAATAAATCTATCCTACCCACGTCTTTGACACGATTTTAAACTTCCGCTACAGGTAAGAGGATTTAAGTTTTTCATCAGATATTATTAGCTGCTCTCGAGAGGATGTTTTTGCTAGCGGCTTCTTTCAGAAGATACCTCGTTTAATTGGCACCAGATGTTTTCAAGAAACCTCCAGCGACTGGATTAATGGATGCTCTATTAGAGATATTTTTGAAGACTGTGAAATGAATTACGACAATGAATGATTCCTGCTTCTTAAAATTAAAATTTGTAAAGCAAGTATAAATTGCAATTAAAAAATGCTGTTAATAAATGCTTCCGACTCGAAAATGGATTTTTAATATAGAGGGTGCTTCTAAACATCACGTACATGTTTTGAGGAAAGGCTGAAAATATCAATGAGATTCATTGCCACATAGAAAAGCGGGTTCCCAAATGAATAGGTGGTGCTGTAAGCGAGATATCAAGGTCAGTGGATTTTCTCACTGTAACTGGGGTTTGAGGGAATTGATCATGAATCATTTCTCTAACGCCCAGTTGATAGATATTTCTCTCTTAGTAAATGTTCGCCAATCCATGCAGCGTAGGTGTCAATCTCACATGAATGCTGATGAGAGGAATTTGAAAATATCCGCTGGCGCTTCTAACTATTATACTATTTTTATACCATTTTTTGTGTGTACTAAAGCTCTTAATACTGTTCGTTTCAGTATCCTGAGACGACCACTAAAGGGTGAGACGCAGAAGGATGTTCGTATTTCTGGAATTAACTTCACTGCTAAATATAAACATTTGCGTCTTTCATTTTTCCTCTCGGCTCTATTTTGCCGAATTAAACTCATCCTAACGCATGCACAAAAACACAGAGGGTTTTAGAATCCATTGGCAAACAATACGGCTTTATGTATTTTGTTCTTGCTTTCTCTTTATGTCTTTTTAATCACTTTATGATGGCATTTGGTAACCTGCATTCCTACTTCCTATTAATATTTTCTACTTCCTTTCCAAGTATATACGTGGAGTTCGGAAACACCCTGTAGGGAGATATGGGTATTGAAATTATCCCCCTGAAATTTCAAGCTAAGTAGATATTATTACAAAATATAGCAAAATGAATCTGGATGAGAAATTTTGGAACTACCAGTTTTTTTTTTGGAGTTTTAATTAATTATAAAAAGCGTGAAATAATAAATAATTGTTGTTGCTTAATTTGATATTTTATAGCTACTGAAAGCTTACTGAAGTATCAGTTAAAAAAAAAGAGAATATATTTTTATCTATCTCTTTCTTTCCAAATTTCTATTTCATTGTTACATTGTCAGTTACATTCGAGGTTCTCAAAGTAGACGATTCCTCCCACGGATGTAACCGCATCATAGGAAAAGCATAAAACCAAGGACATGGTCAGAATGTGGAAGAATCAATAATGCTAGCCTTTATTTCACTGTCGTTCTATTTGATATTTGCAGAGAATTGATGCGGAATCGTTAATAAATTTTATACATCCTTTTCCCGCAAACATAGTATATATTCATTTTCTCGTATACGTTGAACAGAGAAAGTATAGTTAATGATTAAAAAAAAAAAAAATAGAATTTTGGATTTTGAAAAATCTCCACGTTTCAGACCTCCGTGAGTTCGAGAAACACATTTCTGGAAAATGTTCGGCGGTCCGGCTTTCTGTCTGCTTTGACAAAGATAATTCAAAACCCTTTGAACTAGACGGTTGAAATTTGGTATGTTGTCTTTTACCAAATTTGCAGACCTCTATGATATTTTGAGTAAAGTCCGTTCCGAGGAAGTCCGTCTGTCCTGCTTTTCGAATAAAAGTTAACACGATAACTATAAAACGAAGAAAGCTAAAAGGCTAGATAAGATTCGGTACACACGTTCAACATTTATAGTGTAGACACCAAACAAAGTTTGAGCCAAAACCAACAACGGGTTGACTGTCTGTCGGTCTGTATTTTCAGAAATATGTAAACATTGTAATTCCAAAACACAATGACTTAAATATACCAAATTAGATATGGAAATGTGTGACTACACATGCAGTTTTGTGTCAAATTTTTGTTTCAATCGATTGAGTAAATGTCGAAACTAAAGCGCAAATTCGATTAACCTCATGTCAGGGATTAATCGCCAAATAACACGCCAAGGATGACACGATAGATTCAATAATAATGCTAAATTCACGCCAAAAGTTGATATTTCGTAATCTCTGTACGCCAATGCCATATAAGTCATTCTTTGGCATGAGAATTTTATTACAGGGTATGCGAGAAAGTTTTTGAGAAACCACTTTCGCTGGCTTTAAAACTGTTAAATCTATAAGACTGAATAAAGGATTTTATAATCAGTTTTTGGAGTTCGTTTATAACAGCAATCAATAAATAATGCAGGATAATGATTAAATATTGTATCTAAAATTATATAAATAAAGTAAAAAAAATTAGAAGAAAATAGAATAAAGCAAATTACTGTATTTACGTAAACAATAAAAATTATTTAGTATATTAAGGGGAAAATAGTGAACTGAAGCAATTGACTGAAAATACAATAATTTTATTTATCAAGAATATTGAACTTCGCTGTGAACGATTTGTGTCACTGAATATTTTAGTTTTAAAATACAATAATTTTATTTATCAAGAATATTTAATTTCGTTGTGAATGATTTGTGTCACCGAATATTTTAGTTTTAAAATACAATAAATTTATTTAACAAGAACATTGAACTTCTCTGTGAATGATTTGTGTCACCGAATAATTTATTTTTAAAATACAATAATTTTATTTATCAAGAATATTTAATTTCGCTGTGAATGATTTGTGTCACCGAATATTTTAGTTTTAAAATACAATAAATTTATTTAACAAGAACATTGAACTTCGCTGTAAATGATTTGTGTCACCGAATATTTTAGTTTTAAAATACAATAATTTTATTTATCAAGAACATTGAACTTCGCTGTGAATGATTTGTGTTACTGAATATTTTTAAGAGCACATGGAATAGGCCAATACCAACTTGAATAAAAATTGCTTTAAATAAAATCTATATTCCTATATGCTTGTATACTTTAGCTTGGGTTCTTCTCTATCTTAGATATCAATGATTTTACTAACTGTTTATTTCAAATAATGACGGAAAGTTATCAGATATCGCTATGTTTTGTTTCATTTGAAATATCATGACCTTTAGATATGTTAACAAGCATCCTCTCTCTTCGGCTATCCTTCATTTTTGAGAGAATTCAAAAATACTCTTCTTTATATTCTCTATAGTGAAAACCCGTGACATAATTTCCCAGCCATAACCATTTAATCAATTTCAATACCTTTTACTTTATATGAAACCTGAAGATGGCTAGATATATCATCAATGATCGGTAGATGATCTACAATGAATCGAATAATATTATTCACAGCAATCGAAAAAATATTAATTAGCTGCAAATTCTCTGAAGAAATGCTGCGACAGATTTCTCCAGTAACAATTGCTAAGTCGATTTCGAAATTTTTTTATTTCAAATGTATGATCATGGCCTCTGGATACGTTATCATTCTTCGTCTATCCTTCCTCCTCATATTTTTTTTCCAGTGATACTGCAAAATAAATCTTCCGCATTGATTTCATTTTCATTAATTTTTTTTTCCAAATTTCAAATTTAAGACTTTTAGAATTTTCAAGCATATCTAACCTATTAGAATACTGTATCATTACAGTGCAAGTATAATTTAAAATTTTTTTGTATATTTTTAAATACATTATTTTAATTGTATTTATTCTTGTTGAGACTAGTTGCATTGCAATAAAGTTGACTTGTTTGATTAGAATCATCTTATTAATTCTAGACACCTATTCTATAAACTGATTGATGTCATTAATATAGTCTTATACTAATATATTCTGATGAAATAAAATTTAATATTTCCTCAATATCGTTTAAAAAACAATATTGGGGAAAATCAATTATGAAGATAAAATAATATTTGAAATTATGATTACATAATAGGGATAGAACATTCAGATTGATTAGCTATTTCTTGCAAAGTGGGACAATTGATGCAGTTGTTAAGATTGGAATCGATGAGTTTTATTTTCTGTATCACTCGAGACTGCATGTGAAGGAGGCAGATAGCTCTAAGGATCTATACTTTCATCTCTATTAATAATAAAGATGAATGTGTTTGTCTTTGTGCTTTACTCTCTAGACTATCAGCCCTACAGTAAAAGTTGGTACATATATACGTTGAAGGAAGAGAATATACACCTCGGAGCGATTTTTTTTGACAATTTAATTAATTAAAAATTTAGCTGAATTTTGCAGTTTATCACAACATTTCACAGTTATGTGTTCAAAACATTATTACATAAAAATGAATTTCACACTATTTCTAAATTTAAAAGAAGGTCCTTTTAATAAAACCAATTAATAATCAATAAAAGAATAATTTTCAAATTTTCCCTGAATTTTGGCAATTTTTTTTAAAAATTGTCTAATTTTTTTTAAAAATTGTCTAATTTTTTACACATTGTTGCCTTGAAAACCAAACAGTTTTCATTGTTTCATGAAAAATGTAATAGCGTCATTTATATCCATTTCTAAAAGTCAAAGATTCTGTTTAATTGTCTTTTGAGATTTTTCTAGAAAATAAAGGGCGATTTATATTAAGAAACAATTGTTGCCGTATTTAGGTTCAATTGACTTTCATATGATATAAAAGATAGCGAAATCGGTGCTGCGAAAGGTTCGGGCACTGACTCTAAGTACTATCAATCGTTTTAAATATGGAAATGTGAGTTCTTGTGACATCTAGTTGCCATAATTAACCAGGAAAGGGTTCAGAGAGTGTATCGAAAATGAGAAAACAGGGATCCGAAATTGCCAAAGAACACATAATTAAAAATGTATAAAAGATCTCCATAAAAATAAAAGATGACCGAAAAATAAAACATAAATTGATATCTAAAATTTATTATATGAAATTAAATAGGTGGAATATGAGACAGATGCATTTTTTGATGTATGATGTCTTGTGATGTATTTTTTGATGTTTATATAATAATAACACAAAATATATTCGAAGTTCTTGTTATTAGAAGTGACGTAAATTCTTAGATTTTTTTTTGCATTTAAAAAAATATATTCCAGAATTTAATCTCACAAAGTAGAAGAATTTTACGTGCACAATGATGTATTTCATATTTCGTCCCATTTTTAATGCATACTACATTTATTCCACATTTTCACAATTTAAATTTAATTCTTTAATTGAGAATTAATCGTGAAAAAGTTATTAATTATATGAAATAAGTTGAAATTTTTTACATTGAAAATATGAATTTATAGCTATATGAAAGTAGAATAGATATCAGTGCCAATTATATTATCGGTTTACATAGAAAACTAGATTCTATAGATAAAACATTTATTTAGAAATGTAAGTTTATATTGAGTAGAAACAAGAACGGGGTCTTTATAAAAAAAGATATATGCGATGCAAATTATAAATTAAAATTAGTAACATTGTGCATCAAATATCCTTTATGTTACAGAATGGAATTTGAAATATATACTTGATGCAAATTTGAAATATTTATGGATAAAACTGACCCTATCTTTCAACCAGAGCAATAATAGATTACACCAGTGGGAGTGATTTCTCGTATACGATCTAATAAAGTTGTTATCCCAATAAATGTTAACCTTTGGCTTGAATTTGGCATTTTATTGAACCTATGGTATGATTCTCGGCGAGTGATTTGGCGATTAATCCCTGACAAGCCTGTTAATTGTATTCAAAAAAAGGGAATTTGTGTTTTAGATATGTTTCTCCAACCAATTGAAACAGTAGTTTGTCAATGAACTACACTTGTAGTCTCAAAATACCATGCCAAGACTGATGTATTTAAGCCATTGCGTCTTTGAGTTATCGCGTTTATATGTTTCTGAAAATACAGAACGACAGACATTCAATTCCTAGTTGGATTTGGCTTAATATTTGATAGGTGTCTAGACTATAGATTTTGTGCAACGAATTACATCTATCTAGTTCTCTTCGTTTTGTAGTTATCGTGTTAAATTATATTCGAGCAGAAGGACAGAGAGACTTACTCTGAGCGGATTTGAATCTACAGATTTGGTATAAAGATGGTTTATCAAATTTCATCCATTTAGCCCAAAGCGTTTATGAGTTATATTTGTCCTAGACAGAAAGACTGACATTTTCCAAAAATTTGTTTTCCGAACACAGGGAGGTCCGAAACGTGGAGATTCGTCAAAATCTCGAGTTCGAATTTTTTGACGATTACAATACTTTCTCTAAACTACGTATACGAGAAAGTAAAAAGACTTTATTCGTCCACAGCTATGACGTGTGCAGTTGAGATTCCGGTTAATTTACTTTTTTTAAAAATCTCCACTACATTTTTTTTTTAGTGGTTGGTATTTATATAGGGAAGTAACAGCAGAAAAGTGAAAAATGTAAATCAGGTTTCGAGAAATCAAATTTCAGTTCAGTCGTCTTTTTTTTTTTGCAAGCTCGGTTTCTGTAGAGAAAGCAGGTGAAGGTTGGTAATTAGAAAATGGAGCTGCCATTGAGAGCTACGTGCAGATGAAATGAGATGTATTCTGTCAGATTATAAAACACAAATTTGTAAAGAGGCTTTGAAATTGGTGCTGTCGACAAACTAAAAATGGAGACGACCTTCTCTGTTTAGAAAAAAAAGTGTTTTATGGAATTTTTTAAACTGAATTAAAAAGCAACAGAAAATGCATTTTTAATATGCTTTGGGAGTTGCTGCAATGTTTGTTGGTTGAAGTATATGGAAGAATTGGTAGTCAAAAAATACTGTGGGGCCATTAATAGAATTAAAAATACCGACTATATTATTGAACTGTTTCTGCTGGTTTATATTTTAAATCAATAGAATTTTAATTTAATTTAATTTAACGTCAATTTAATTTTCAAATAGAAACTGCTTAGATATTGAACATAAAAAATAAATTTTAAACATTTAATCAAATGTAAATTTTTAATGATAATGATTCAATGTTTAATATAAAGAAATTAGTTAGTGTTTTTATTTTCAAAATTAATAATAAATACTAACTTTCAAATTCAAAATAAATAATTCGAATTCGGAATTTAATGTTTTCAGGAACATTTAACGTCAAGGAAGTCTCCGCACTTTAGACTTCCCTGAGTACGAAAAACACAATTTTTAAAATTATGTATTTGATTACAATAACTCAAAAACATATTATCAAATAATCTGAGCTAACTGGATGGGATTTTATAGATGGGATGTATTCTTAATATGTAGTTTTTATCAAATTTTGAAAGAAATTCCTTCAGAAAAAACCTATCCGTCTGGATGTCAGAATTCTAGGTAAACTATAACAACTTAATGAAGAGAGTTAGATGAATAAAGTGCAATAGTGAATAAAGTGCAATAGTGATAGATGAATGACGTGCAATTTAATATTATACAAGTACATTTATTTAACAGTATACAGTAATGTTTTGAGAGAACTCATTCCACACTTAATTTTATAAGAAAGCTCTTGATTTATAAGAAAGATTGATTAATAGATTTAAGCAGTTTATTTTTTGAGAGAGATAGATATGCTACTCTATTCCACCTTTCATTTTCAAGAGATATTGTAAAATAAATTACTGAGCCCAATCACGTAGTTCCCAATCTTAATAATTAGATCAATTTTGCAATTATTAACGTGTTGTTCACTGAGATTGCCTTATAAATATTATTTAAAATAGTACTTCTATTTGATGAAATAAGGTGCAGTTCATCAGCGTTAAAAGCAATCGCACCAAATTAAATATTAATTACTTAAAAATTATTTATAAATAATTTTTTCAGAAAATGTTTAAAACACCAAACCTATTAACACACATTACTCATTAAGAAGGTTATTTTTTATATGTAAACAGACAGTTTGTGGTTTCCATACTCAAGAAACCGTGTTTCGTATGGCACAAAGTGATTGTAGTTCGTGAAACTACTCAAGCATCAGAAACGTAAACGAAAAAGCAAAAAGTAAAGTTGGATTGTTTTGTTTACCGACAACAGGAAACAAAGAATACAGAAATATAATATTTGGGTTGATATAAGATGTACAGAAGTAAATTTGGGAATTAGAAACTACTTTCTCTTTAAACTTGAGCTTGAACATAAACAGTGAGAGATTGTAGCAGCTATATCTTTTTATTATTATTTTTGTTTTCGTTAGTTTGTCCTTTTAAAATTGGCAGCAGAGTTACTTGTTTTGGAATAAAAATATGCCGACATGATATAGCTTCGCTTCATTTTAATTTGAAGTATAATTTGAGTTAATCATTCAGGAAATATAATCCCCTGCAATAACCTATATTTATGAGCTGTACATAACTGCACTACAGGATATAGCGACAAAAGCTATTATCCCATAGGAGCGAAAAAGTTACAGTTAATGTACTTTATCTAAATTTAGCTGATGCCAAATTTAAATATGCAATTTGTTGGCATGTAATTTTAAATAGTGTACCTAAAAATCAAATACAAAATTTTTAAGATAAATAAATTGCAACAAAATCTTTTTATTGAAATTATTTTTCGATCATGGTCCATTAAATATGTGTAACCGGTAAAAATAGGGATATAGCCATTTATAACAAAAATAAGAATATAAATAAATATAATCAAAGAAAACCTTTATAATTAAAATTGTCCACGTGTTATTTTCAACATTTTTTTTATTTTCTAGGAATTAAAACATTCTGTTTAATAGCAAATTGTTCCTCATTACTTATTAGTTTAGTTTTTTTTAAATTTTTATACACTTTTTTATTTTTTTCTCGTATTCTTAATATAGAGAAAGTATAATAATCGTCAAAAAATAATAAATAAATAAATAAATAGAATACGAAATTTCAATGAATTTAAGCATTTTAGGCTTCTCTGAGTTCGAAAAACACATTTTGGAAACATGTTCGTCTGTCTGTAAAAAAAAAAAAAAAAAAAAAAAAAAAAATCGTTTTGCTTTAGACAGTTGTAAATCTGTATAGAGAAAGTCCGTCTGTCCACTGCTGGAATATAAGCTAACACAATAATTACAAAAAAGAGAGAGAGAGAGCTAGATAGATAAAATTCGATACGCAGATTTAACATCTGTATTGTAGATTTTTGTCAAATTTTGAACCAAACCCAATAAATGGTTCATCATCTCTCGGTTCGTACTTTCAGAACAATGCAAATGCGAAAATTCAAAAAAACTTAGTGACTTAAATATATCAAATTCGGTATGGAGATTCGTGACTTCAAGTACAGTTTTCGGTCAAGTTTTTTCTTCAGTCAGTTGAGGAAGAAACCTATCTAGAACATAAATTAGATTTATGGACACTACTAACGCATGCCAGGGATTTATCCTCACATGACATACTAAGGATGACACGATACACTTAGTAAAAATGCTAAATTCATGCCAAAAGTTAATATTTCATAATTATTGTACGTCAGTTTTATGTAAGATGTTTGCTGTCATGACAGGTTTATTAGAGAATACGCAAGAAAGTTTTGCGGAGATTATTCATTTTGATTTAGTTTCTTTCGTCCTTATAAAAAAGTAAATTTCAATTAACTTTTTTACACTTCCTGCTCTCTTTCTTCTTTCAAAGTATGTTCACTTGGATGTTTTAGATAAAAAAAAATGTTTATTTTAATGTTTTTACAACTCAATTATTCTCGAATTGATTAATTTTGATTCCATACTAGTGGCGTCATCTGCTGACAGATTTAAGAAAAAAAAATTATTTCAATATTTTACGCAGTTATAGTGATGAATTATAAATTTTGGGAGAAAAAGGTAGAAGATAATTTATATTTGAAAAATTATAATTACATTCAATTATAAAAATGAATTTTTGAAAATTGTTTTTATTAATCTTATTTTCTGTTTTAATATTTCCAACTATAATTTTCCAACTACAGTTATGATGAAAAGAATGCAAAATTAGGTAAAATTACTAAAACGATCCTTAAAGATTAAAAGTTAGTATGAAGTTTTACTTATTATATATTGGACTGAAAATGATTTGTGCGTTTATTATATGAAATTAATACTTATTTATGGTCTTCTAAAACAACGATTTTAGAGAATTTTTTTCTATTTTATACTGACGTCAACGTGTAATTCCTAAGAATATTCTTATCAAGTTTCAAAATTATTACAATATTAATATGTTACTCTAGATAAAATTTAAAATTTTCTCAACTCCATTTGTAGATAATTATTAGTTACTACTAGATATTATCAGTAAATAATTTTATAACAAATTGATCTGATTTTGTGCTTGAATTACATAATACCAGGAGCATGTCAATGAGTATTGTATTTTCACCATTACAAGAAAAATTCATCACTCATCAAAGAATAAAGTTACAAAATTCTGGAAAAAGTTCATATAGATTCTCTGCCAAATACTAAAGTTTTTAGAAAAAATCACTTCAGACCATAGAATTTTCCAAAATATTCGAATTGATGTGTTCAAACAACCAAAATGTTCGAATTAAAAAATTTGAACCCGTAACGCTTCTGTTTCATACTTATACAATCTCGCAATTCTTTTACGAATCAAGTTTTGATCAATCATCAAAAAGAAGTATTTAGCAATACATACCGTTCAAAAAACGGGAAAATACCTTAATTGTAGATGCGAGCTCTAACTTAAAAATGCTGAGTTGTATCTATGGTGTATTAACTTTAAAAATCCCTTTAAATACAAAGGATGTTCAAAACTGAATAACTCCACTTGGCCGGACAGGTTCATTTCAGTTATATTAATATCCCATTTTAAAGCAATACTGGCAGTTTTGGGACTGATCTTGAAATTTTGAACCGATGATGAAACCTGAGGTGATCCCCACCTTCTTCAAACTTCCGCATCACCCAGCGTGAGGATGCTTGGCCCCGACGGATATAGCGTACATCAGACCCCTCTTGCAAGATGTTCTGTGGAATCGGGTGTTGAATCTGAAACCCTCCGGTTTCGAAACCCAAAGCCTTACTACTTGGCCACCTCAACCCCTGATGGGCAGGAAAGAAAATAAACAAATTACAGCCTTGTTCATTGGAAATCAAAAATAACAAAAGAAAATGAAAATTTAAACCTTTCCTTATCAACGCCGGATACAGACGCTATCCATTTGATTACCTGTGTATATGACCGTTAGATAGACGGCGTCTATTCTATAACATATGTGTACGAGTGCCAAATATATAGAGCATCGTCTTCTTGGAGATCTATATCAACAAATATCAATAGCTGACGTGAGTACAATATCACTTGATCGCCGATATCGGGATATTGCAAATTTTTTCGTTTGTATGTGTGCACGTCATATACATTGTTTGTTTCATTCTGTTTGTTTTATTCCATAAAACAAACAGAACATACTAAATAGTTAATAATAAAAAACAAACATACTAAATAGTTTTGAAGTGGTCACATTTCACACTATTGGACAAGAATCACTATCCAATAGTATTCAATAGTGATATTACAACAGTATATTCAGTAGTGATGTCAGCATTCTTACTTTCAGTGGCGAATATTTAATACACTTGCAATATGCGCACTTTTCGGAACGGTGCTGCATTCAGTAGCATTATTCCGGCGGAGAGGACTATCTTGACGAAAGGGTTAAATTCAACAGGATTATAAGTTGCCAAATGGTCTCCAAGGCTGATTACAAAGTTTCCGATTTGCCAAGTTTGACGCCAAGGCTGGGAGTACTAAGGCTGTGGAGTACCAAGGTTATTTTAATGATAAGTCATTGATACAATGACTTAGTACTCATTAAAATATTTGTAAAACACTTTTTCTTAACATTAAACTGAATAGGGAAGGAATACCACTACTTAATGAGAAATGAATCACATATGAGTAACTCGTAGTGTTTAGTCAAACTGGCTGCTTTGGCGCCAGCTATCGCCATACAATTTCATCACATCAGACATGTTGAAGAAAGTGTGAGATGAGTTGTCCTACTCCTAATATATCTATTATGAATTTTAGGGGACTTACATTGAATAAATTATAACTGTTTTGAATTTAAAATTTCAACGCTTATTTTTGATTTGCGATTGAACAAAAAGGTTGCATATTATTTAGTGTTTCTTTGCAAGGATCGGATATTTCTAATGAACACCATGTATTTGAACTGTTCAATCACCAGAATCCAAATAACGAAATGAAACATTATCTGCCCATAATTCTTATGCTATTAAACGCTAAAATATTTCAATTAAATTGCAAAGTTGTGAAAGGAGTTTTCCATTTGAGCAATTTAAATATTAATTAATTGTCCAGTAAATGATTATAACGTTATTCCAATTGAAAAAAAATCCTACTTTCCTCTAGACTTTATTTCAAGATGTGATTATTTTTGTACAAACAGCTCTAATTTTTATAAAAATGCAGACCGATCTGGTCATATTAAGACCAAGCAATTATGAACCGATTCATAAATAAATAAATAAATATACCAAAGATAGAAAACAGCCTTTAGAAAAAAAAAATACCCTTCAACGAATTATCTTTAAGGGCAAAAATAGTTCATAAACAACTCAACCTAGATCAGACACAATAGAAAATTGTCTCTGATCCGAAAATGTCAACAAGCCGTGAGCCGTAGGCTAACTGTTATCGATTCATACATTCCACCTAGTAAAAACACCACTTTCATTTTCCGTAAATTAATTCCGTAATTGCGGATATCGAATATCGAAAGAGAACGTGGAGAAGCGCGGAGGAAAGACTGCATCTTATGCTCAAATTCCTGGTAATTGAGCTGCATTCATTGAAATAACATTGGTAATTCGAATAATTAAATATGGAGATATATTGCATTCGAATTTTGCCATAACAGTATAAGCTATTTTTTGATAAAAGCTGAATTTCAAATGAGAAAATAATAGCGATGGATATTTTGTAATTAATGTCAGTTTTTTTTTTTTTTTTTTTTTTTTTTTTTTTTTTAGCATTTGTTTGTATCCCTCACGTTTCACATGATGAAGTGAAGAATAGTGGGCTCCCGAGTATGTCGCCAATATGGCAACCCATCGGAACGCTCTTCTAGCAATCCTAATGCTGCTTTATTTACTACTTTTTGCAATGGTGCAATAATTAAAAATATTAGAAAAATATCGATTAAATATTTTAATTTTGCTTTTTATTATAATTAAAAGTTTTATTAAATAAAGAAAGTTAAGCGTATAATTAAAAGTTAATTTCTTCTTTCTTTCTTTCTTTTTTTTAATGTGAATACGAACAGAAAATATTTATTCTTTTGCAATTTTTAATTGTCAGTATGCGCTTTAAAAAATCGTCTGAATTCTTTATTTACGAAATCGTCTGCATTCTTACTTTAAAGGACAGCTGCAATGGAATTCTTCGCAGTTCTCGTAATTCTTTTGCTGTTCTAACGGTTGGTTCCCTTGATAATTTGTTATGTCGGTAATTGTGCAAGAATGGATGTCGGGTAAATGGGATGCAAGAAAGTATTTCGAACCTGCAGAATGGATGAAGGGTGAGTGAAATATGTACATATATATTTTTTTTACGAGTTGATGAAGTTAGGAAAGGATGCTTGTTTGAAGTTTTGCATGGAGAATGGTTTGATATCGAACCGGCAGAATGGATGAAGGGTGAGTGGAATACATTTTTTTAGGAGTTGGGGAAAGGAGGTTGGGGAAAGGAGGTTTGTTTGAAATTTTGTATGGAGAATGTTCAGATTGCTTCTTTTTCCGTTCTTTCTTTTCTTTTGGTTATGTACTGTTCCTGTTATCAACACAGTCCTTATGTTCAATGTGCTAGCGAAGGTATTTGGTTCCGGCTTCCGTTGCTAGCGAAACCGTAGGATGTTTTTTTTAAGTTAAAAAATTCTGCCGAGTGCCTTCTACAGATGCCTTCAGCATCTATAGAAAGCACCGGGCAGTCTGAAAAAAAAATACTTATCAGTAAAAAGTTCTAATTATATGGCGTAATGGAAATGGTAACTGTAACTGTTCAGCGGAAGTATTTGTTTATTTTGTCCGCCATCTTTATTGGCGACTTGGCATTGTTGGCACAGCAAGGGGCGCACTAAAATTCACTTTTATCCTCTTCACACAGTCTACCCATGAATAGTGGATGCTATTCTTTTCAAATATTTTTGATATAGTACAATTCAAATGAAATTTTTTTGGAGAAAAATGTACATAAACCACAGTTTTATTGCTTTTCATTGTGGAGTTTGCTATCAAAAATCGACCACTAAGTTTGCATCCGGATATGCTACATATTATCAAACCAGCTTGAGTGAACGTCCCAAAACTTTCTCTTATACTCTCTAATAAACTTGTCATGCCGAAGAGCACCATACATGATAACGACATACAATACTTACGAAATATTAATTGATATTGGCGTGAATTTAGCATTTTTACTGAATCCGTCATGACATACTTGGCGAATTATTTGGCGATTAATCTCTGTCAAGGGGTAATAGTATTCGAAAACCAAATTTGCGTTTTAAGCATGTTTTCACTCAAGCAATTGAAACAACAATAGACACAAAACTGCACTTATAGTCTCAAAATGTCATGATAAATTTGATATATTTAAGTCATTGTTTTTTTGAATTATTGCGTTAACATATAAGAAAGAACAGATTGATAGACAGTCAACCCGTAGTTGGAGTTGGCTCACAATTTGACAGGTGTATCTAATAGCGATGTTAAATCTATGGACTGAATTTCATCTAACAAGTTCTCTTCGTTTTGTAGTTATAATGTTAACTTATATTCGAATAGACGGACTTTCTCCCAGAAGATTTTACAGAAACTTTGAAAGAAATATGAAAATTTTATGTAAGGACTGTATACTAAATTTCGTCCTTCTAGCTCAAAGCGTTTTCGAGTTATTTTTGTCACAGACAGACAGACCGGCATCTTCCAAATATGTGCTTTTTGAATTCAGGGATGGTTTAAAATGTGGAGATTCACTAAAATATCGAGTTCGAATTATTTGACGATTACTAAACTTTCTCTATACTACATATACCAGAAAGTAAAAATCGTAAGATAATTTCATAAATTTAATTAGATCTGGAAGGTTAACTACGCGTAGTTATATTTAGAATAAAATGATGAAAAAATTGTCAAAAATATTTATGCAAAAGAAATTTAAAAAAATCAAATCTCTAAAATGCAATCTTAGACAAATAATAATTGAAAACTAGAGAATCATGGTACGTTTCTTTAAACATACGTTATTTATAAGGCGTCTTAAAGGGGAAAAAGCAAAACAGCAAAATATTTGCGCTCAAAAATCCCTAGAAAAGGATTTTTTATTATTAAAGCATAATATAAATATAATTTTTTGTTCAAAAAAGAAAAAAAAATGTACAAAAACAAGATGCATCTCATCTCTAGAGACATCAATGTATAGAAAATATTTGCCTCTAAAGTTTTTTAGAATAATTTTTTTTCTCGAATTAATTATATGAGAAAAAAAAAGTGAAACTTTTAAAATGTTTTTTTTTGTTTGCCATCATACTTGTGGCAGGATTTCTCATTATTTGGGTAACTATTGTAAAAGGTAAAAACTACTCACAGATTTGCAATTTCTCTGAAAAACTTATGAGGCGAGAAGAAAGACTTGCAAAGCGAAATATTGGATAGTCGAGGTTTGGAATTTCTTTCCTTAGACTAAAGTTCAAAACACTTGACGAATTTATAAGCTGTAGATTTGCGGCTTGTGCAATTATTACCACAAATTTCACAAAACGTTTTCCTAGCATATTAACATAGAGTGATTTGTTTTTGAAACAAAATTTTATATTAGGTTTTTTTAAAAAAATATTAAAAAATTGTTGTTATTTTGGTGATTTCCGTTATATTTCAAGAGGTCTAATTTATATATCTATAGTTGATATTGTGATGAATTTATACTTTCATCTAATCAATTATCTTTTTATTATATTGTAATTATTATGTCTGTCAACTCTATTTATATAACTAATATAATTTTTCTGTAACAATTGGTTTTTGAAATAAAAATTTATTTTAGAATTTTTCTAAAAGTGTGAAAAAAATCATTGTTATTTTGGAGATTCCAGTTATATTTGAAGAGGTCTATTTTATATAACTGTTTTTGGTATTGTTGACGAGTTTTTAGTTTCATATCACAAATTATATTTTCATTATAGCGTAATTATTATATTTTTCAAGGCCACTTCATATAACCAATTATCTGTTGATTTAGTGATTGTCATATTTACTAAAGCTGTTATAAATTTACTTATTTGGCACACATATAGATTTTAATTGTTTTAATGAAGGATAATTTGATTCAACTAAAAATTTTAATTTCTTTCGATTTTAATCTTTAGAATGAAAATATTATTTGCCATTTCATAAGGACGCTACATTCTTTCATATTGTACAGTGAATCTTAATGGCATCGGTTGTTTTGAATCAAAACTATGGGCAATCACGTTTCGGGTATTTTAGTTTTTACTTTCTCATGTAAATATAGAGGAACCTCGTAATTGAGGATGAGAAGCATGGTGGTTGATTTTCGTCACTCTTATGGGTATAGGGATTGACTACCTTCCATCAATAACGGGGCGAACTTCCTTAGAGAAGGGTTGTACCGTGGCCGGAGATGGCACTTAGGACTCAACCAAAATTTCCGCATTGCTGTAGTAGCTATCCGGTAATTCAGGTTTTCCATGTGCCTACGGGTTTGGAGTAGTCAGTTTACGATATTAATTTTCTACGAAGTATAACGGAAGTACTGTAATCGTCTAAAAATTCCGAACTCGAGATTTTGACGAATCTTAGACAGAGCTGAATCCAAAAAATACATTTTTGATTTTATGTCTTAATATCTGTGAATAATATAACTCAAAAACACTTTGAGACAGACAAGTTCTAACTGGTATACAGAGTTCTAACTGGATTTACAGGTTTCTATTAAATTTTAAACGAAATTCATTTATAGGAAATCTGTGCAGCTGTTCCAATACAAGTGTTCTCGATAACGACAAAATGCAAAGAGCTAGGTATATAAAATTTGGTTCACAAGTTTAATATCTAAAATATAGATACTTCTAATATTTGAGCCATTTTTGCAAGCGATTATCAATTGGTTATTTTGTACTTCAGCATACTTGTAGATACAATAACTCATGCATTTTATGACTTACATCAATGTAGTTTGGTCTGTTATTTTTTGACTGTATTTGTAGATTTGTGTCAAATTTTGGTATATTTGGTTGGAAAAAAGACATTCAAATTACGAATTGTTTCGATGGTTTCACTGATAATGCTAGTAAAACGCCCAAGTTTAATACATTTTAACTGTCATTTACCATTGCCATGTAATGTGTTCACGGCCTTACTCAAAGTCTGCTCTTTTAAGCAGAGCAGGGGATTATTAGAGAATATGCGAGAGAGTTTTTAGAAGTCAACTCCTGGTTATTTGTTTGAATATTATGCAAGACAAACTCACTGAAATTGTAATATTTAGTCTCTAAAACGGAGATTAAACGTAATGTTTAGTCTTCAAAAACGGAGATGTAAACGCTCAAAGATAATAAATAATCAAAAATAATCTATCTATACTTATTATAAAGTTCAATGTGTGTGTGTGTGTGTGTGTGTGTGTGTGTGTGTGTGTTGACGCTCTACAGGCCCAATTGCTCTACCTACAACTACCAAATTTGGCAGGTATATAATTTGGAAACTGAAAATGTGCACCTCGGAACTATTTTTTAATTATGATTTTAATTAATTAAAAATTAAGCGAAATTTTGACATTTTTCCGCTATAACTTCCGAGAATATTACAGCACAAAATTGATTTTTACAAGATATTGAAGTTCAAATAATAATCATTTCAGCGATACTAATATTTTAATGAGCAAATTAAATTTCTGTATTTAATGAATTTTTTAAAAAAATAACCCAATTATATTTTTCAACAAGTTATTTCACAAATAATAAAAATAAAATAAATGCACGAGCACATTACGCTTCAATAAGAAAAATTAGCTTTTATCAATGCGATGCCATCATGTTGACAAAAGCACAAATTAAAAAAATAAGTTAACTGTCATTCCAAATTAAATATATAATATTGTAATTTTCAGTACGTGTCTGTATAAAAGGAAATAAATATGAAATATGATATTTTCTAAAGAGTGAATGAAAGGAAAACTTTTCTATGATATTTTATAATACCTATATTACCAATTCAAAAAATAGTTTATTAAAGGCAAATACGGTTTAATATATATAAGATTCCAATCTAACCAGGACCCAATTTGTAAACATTTCTAATTTGTATATCTTTTTTTAATAGAAATACATCCATGCTAACGAAATGGTGTAAATGAAATAAATAATTTGATTTTATGTAAATTGTGAATTATATTTAACAAACTATTCGTGAGACGATAATATTTTAAATAAAAAGACAAAAATATTTTGATGAAACACCTATTATGAAACCAAGTTACATAAAATATTAATTGAGCATTTTAGCAAGCATTAATATTGGCGAACAAGCTGGTCGCTAAAGGCGCTAGTATTAAATAATAATAAAAATAATCAAAATGGATGTTTTTATGTTTAAGAATATTTCCTAAAAATAATTAAATGTGAGCTAATTAACTCTTTCTAATAATAAAGAAGAAATTATGTGTATCTAGAGCTAATAAAATTATCACAATTATGGAAATTAAGATATCACAATTATTAGCTTATCACTTAGAGGATTTATACCGCTTCAAACTATTTATAAGAAATTTTTAATTCAATTTAATTTATTTAAAATTTATTGGAGACCCTGGCAATTTTTCATGATAATTCCCCAAAATATTATTCTACAAACAAGATCTTACACAACATTAAAATTAAAGAGAAGGTATTTCAACCATAATAACTCTTGAGATTTCATATATTTTTTTTAAAAATAATTTTTTGCATTATTTTCAAAATTAGATTTCTTTGTTACAATGACTTCATGCTATATTTTGTTCAAATTATGCTTCCCAACGACGAAACATAAAGAATTAATTAAATAATTAATTAAATAATTAATAAAATAAACAATTAATTAAATAATTAATATTGAGTAAAAGACATGAAAATAATTTCTTCTTCTGCTGAAAAGGAGATAGCAGCCTCCTTAACATAGCTATATCAAAATAATGAAAAATATAGATAAAGCAACGGCAGTGGTCTCCTCAAATCATTCTCGCATAATCTCAAAAATTTGTCATGCCAAAAGATGCTTTACATGACATTGACGTAAAATAGTTACGAAATATTAACTATTGGCTTGAATTTAACATTTTTACTGAATCAATCGTGCCATCCTTGGAGAGTTTTTTGACGATTGATTAACCCTTAACTGGGGAGGTGAAATTTTAAGACTTAACTAGGGAGATGCGATCTACTAGACCGCATTTCATTTACGCTCAAATTAAATTTTCTAATAAATGTATTAGTATGAAAAACTAACAATATATTTTTCAGATATTTTTCTTGATATATAGATATGTTTTAGAAATTTTTCAAAATATATTATCACTGAAAAAAGTAAATGCGTTGGAACATACATTTTCTTCTCAAATGACATGTTACAATAAATAAAATTCTTGAAAAATCATATTACTTTTTATTTTTTAAATGATAATTATTTTTACAGTATATGAAGGTATATAGAAGACAATATAATGTAAAATTTATCAATCATATAAAAAAATGACAATGCTTAAAATTGGCCCTTTTTTTTATCGGCTTGTGTGACTTTCATAGCACGGTTTTCTAAGGCATTTTAAACATACAGGTTAAGAACTAGTATAAAAATCAACCTATAAATTCTGTATATATATATCTTGGTATATTAATATATTTTATAAATTTTTCAAAATACATTATCACTAGAAAAATTAATTATGTTTGAACATACATATCAGAATCAGTTGAATGCGAACTTTCATCGAAAAACTCTTCAGTGCAATTATTCTTATCACTAAAATCACTTTCTGCTTTATTTAAAGGTGTATGGTGCACTGCTTCATAATAGGATCAGTAAACTGGGGGATATTTCGGGGCCCAAGTGGGATACTAACAGGGAGATGTGGTCTTAGAGACCACGCTCGAAGAAATAACTAAATTATTTAAAAAACATCTGCTGAAATCGGTTGAAAAAGTGCACGTATATTGAAGGTCACAAAACAGGAAGCTACAGGGTCAATCCATTCAATTGAGCTAAAAATAGAATAGGGGTGACAAAAAATCCATCTCTAGCTGTCTCACAGACCGCACGTCCCCAGTTAAGGGTTAATCTCTGGCATGCGGTCAGTAGTATTCGAAAATCGAATGTGTGTTTTAGACTCGTTTTTCTCAACCAATTGAAACAAAAGATTGACACAAAACTATACTTGTACTCACAAATTCTCATACCAAATTTGATATTTTTAAATTTTGATATTTGCGTTTTTGAATTATCGCTTGTGTTCAATTCTGAAATTACAGATCAGATTTGGTTCAAAATTTGATAGGGGCCTACATTATAGACGTAAAATCTGTGTAACGAATCCTAGCTCTCTTCGTTGTGTAGTTATCGTGTTAATTTATATTTGAACAACCGGACAGACCAACTTTCTTGGAGCATATTTTGGCTCAAAATTTGACAGAATTCTGTAAATTCAGTACAAAGACCGTATACGAAATTTCAACCCTCTAAGTCAAATAGTTCTTGAGGTTTCTTTGTCGCAGACAAAAAGATGAAAGGAAAATTTTTAAAAAATAGTTTTCGAACTCAGGATGGTCTAAAACGTCGAGATTCGTCAAAATTTCGAGTTCAAATTTTTTAACGATTAGTATATTTTCTTTAAAATAAGCACGAGGAAGAAAAATTCTCGACTTAACGCTGAAAAATAATACAGATCCAATGTCAAAGAAACCGAAAATGTTAATAATTTAAAATCTTAAGACGAAATTGAATTGCGTGTCAAATTTTCTTTAAAATAAATAAAAGCACGTTCAAAAATAAATCGAGAAAAATGAAAATAATAAATTTAACAAATAAAAAATAATTAATTATAAAATAATATAAGTTTTTATTACAGATGTGTACCAACCTCCAAAAAAATTTAGAGGTAAACTACATAAAAATTTTAAGCGCTTCTCCTTTTCAAATAAATTAAATTACTTACTTAAAAGATATATCACTAAAATTTTCCAGGAAAAGCAATTAATTTGCTTTAAACCAAAAGAGCAAAAGTGATCTAGTTCTTTGATGCAATGACAGCATTTTTAGATCATTAGGAGGAAAGCCAAATCTCCGTTGAAACAGACACTCTCAGAATCGATGGAGTTGACGCCTCTAATTGGACAACCGTGCCACGAAAAGGTATCACTGCTGTGAGTGTTGGAAAAATAAATCCTTACTTCCCACCTTTTGACAGATTTTTAAACCTCCGCTGCAGATAAGAGGATTTAAATTTTCTCCAAATATTAATAGCAACTGCCAAGAGGGTGTTTTTGCCAACGTTGTCTGCCAGTAGTGCCGTTGTTTATCAGGTATCAAATACTGCTGAAAGCGTTTGAGGCCGGAGTAATGGATGCGTTATTCTATGACATTTGTGAAGATGTTCAGGTGATTTTGACGCTTCAAATGAATGTTATTTCGTGAGACTGAACTTTTATAATAAAATAGATGCTGCACGAAAAAAACACAACTAATAAATATTTTTTTTGGTATTAATTGGATATAGTTATCTAAATAGGGAACAACCGACGATTGTCTAAGTGTGTGAGACTGGAGTAATGGATGCGTTATTCAATTACGTTTGTGAAGATGTTCAGGTGATATTGAGACTTTAAGTGAATGTTATTTCTTGAAAATGATCTTTTATAATAAAATAGAAAGGGCACGAAAAAAACACAACTAATAAATATTCATTTTTACTATTAATTGGGTATAGTTATCTAAATAGGGAGCAACCGAAGAGTGTCAAAGTGTTTGAGACTGGAGTAATAGAAGCGTTATTCAATGACGTTTTTGAAGATGTTAAGATGATTTTGACGCTTTAATTAATTTTATTTCATGAGACTGAACTTTTATAATAAAATAGAGGCTGCACGAAAATAACACAACTAATAAATATTTATTTTGGTATTAATTGGGTATACTTATCTAAATAGGGAACAGCCGAAGAATGTCAAAGTGTTTGAGACTGGAGTAATGGAAGCGTTATTCAATGACATTTTTGAAGATGTTCAGATGATTTTGACGCTTTAAGTGAATGTTATTTCTTGAGATTGAACTTTCATAATAAAATAGAGGGGGCGTGAAAAAAACACAATTAATAAATATTTATTTTTGATATTAATTCGGTGTATTTATATAATAAGGGACCAACCTAAGAATCTAAAAAAAATTCTCTTAGGTATTTAAACAATTGGCTTATAACTTATTACAATTAAATTAAACTAAAAAAAGATTTTGACATTTTTATCTAAAGTTATAATCGAAAATGTAAATAATTAATTAATAAAACCAAGGAATGAAGCGTATGTAAAATTTTTTATTACCTATTGCTACTTGTCAGCAACCGATTTGACAAAACTTAATATTTTACTGATTAGGGCTTTTGATTCGATTATTTTAATTAGAAAGAATGTATGAGTCATATTTTTTAATCTTAAGAAATTCTGTTTCATATTACATTATAATTTATTTAAAGTAAGATTTCCTTAAGTGGCAAATGCTACTGAAGGATACAATCCATAGGAAGTAATCAAGAAGACAGAAAGAGTATAGAAGTATAGACAATAATACAGGAAATGTAGGCAACTGTTATCCTATTTGGTATTTGAAGAATATTAAGGAGTAGGTGTTGATAATTTTTACTTACAGGATAACTGTTTAAAAATTCCTTATGCAAATTAGCCAAGCCTATAAAGAAACCTTCAGTCAGAGTCCGAAAATCATTCTATCTGCTTTTGTAATTGTTAATCATGCCATTACAGAATAAAGATCGAGCTTTACTAGTAAAGTTGTTTCTTATCAAATGGCAGCAATAGCTTAGCTGCACTGTGGGATTATTGTCGGCCCATATCAAAGAATGGTTTTCAAAAGACGATTATGAAATTTGAAGAGAATGGAGACTTGGGTAAGCTGCCAGAAAGAAGACCTCTACGTTCACCTGACTTAAAACCTGTGATTTCTAGTTATGGGGATTACTAAAGATTGTGTCTATGGAGGAGGAATTAGGACCTTACCTGAGTTGAAAGCCAGCATTACATGCCATGTTGCTGAAATCCCTCTACAGTTTTTTCTCGCTACCGTTGAACCCCCTATAATGTGTTTTCAACACGTAATTGATGTCAACAGAGCACACGAAAAGCACCTTCTGTAACTAAGCAAATTTTAATGATTCAGACAGATTTTTTGGCTTTTTTTAGACGTCACAATTCTCTATGCTGATTAAAATGTTAAATATTTTCTATTGCAGAACTCTTTTCTCTATGGTCCATATAACGTATATACCAAGTTTCATCAAATTCCGATTCGCAGAAAGGCTTCCAGAAGGGTTTTAACAGGGGAACTTAAATTATAACCGCCTTGTAGTTCAGATAATTAAAGGAGTTTGATTTACGTTTGTGGAATCATATAAAAATAAAATTTCTACTTTATTTGTGAATGCTAATTTATAGTAGGCATATTTGTCAAACTTCAAGAAAGACTCATCCTAGAAATTTGAATCTTTTTTTACTAAGAAAAATAGGAGTTTTCAAACATAAATAAAGAGGAAAACGAAAGTTTACTTTTCAATATTGAATTTCTTTCTATTTTTAATATCAGCAACTCAAAAGAAAAAAACAGCCGGAAAGAAATTTTTTGCCAACAAAAAGGCGAAGAATTGTTTTTCTCTTTACAAGTGGAAAAGAATCTACGATTTAGTATTGCCACATGCTTGGCTCAGCAGACACGAAAACAGGATGGAAAAAAGAATTGAAACAATTCTTGAAAAAACAGATTCGTTGTAGGCAGTCGAAAGATTTTTTCAGTTCTATTTTTTTGTTTTAGTGTGAGGGATAAAAATAGGAGTCATAGGCGCTGAAGTATATTAGAAATCTTTGTTACAGTGGAAATAATCGCTTAACTTGCAGTGTATTTGTGACTGACATTTATGAACTTCGATTAGAACAGAAGATATTTGCTGAACTCCGCGGTAATTTGATTCCTTAAAAGCTCGGAAATGATTAAAAGAATTACAATCAAATACTTGAAATTTGTAATTATATGTTATTTCAAGGATATCAAGGGCGAATCAATCCTAACTCTGGCCTCGGTGGCCTGGTGGTTATGTCTCACCTTCGGCGCTGGAGGGTTTCAAGTTCGAAGCTCGATTCCACCAAAAAATCGTCGTGTGAGCATGACTGTTGCGCTTTAAATCCCTCAGGATAAGACGTCCTCCCGATGATGTAGTGTGGACGTATCGAGAGGGGGCCGACAGCTCAGGTGTCGTCATCGCCATCTGAACGTGGCTTGAAATTACGTTAATGTAACTAAACTAAATTCAAAGGTGGAAAGAGTGCAGTGTTGATACTTCAAGTCTAAGCTTACTTTGGAAGATCCTTTTACCTTCTCGTATGCGCAGTATAGTAATCATCAAAAAATTCAAACACGGTATTTTGAAGAATTTAAACGTTTTAAGTCACCCCGAGTTCAAAAACCCCGTTTCACGGAAAAAAAAATGCTCGCCTGCCTTTGTCAAAGATTACTCAAAAACGCTTTGAGCAAGATGGATGAAATTTCGTATACGGTCTTCATTTACAATTTGTATAACTACAAAACGAAGAGAGCTAGATAGATAAAATTTGGTGCATAGATGAAATATCTGTAGGATAGATACCTATCAAATTTTGAACCAATTCTAAGAAACGGTGGATCGCCCCCCCCCCAGTCTATACTTTCAGAAACATGTAAAAGAGACTTGCACGATTGTTATGAATTGAGCTAAAAATAGATAAATAGAGAAAACACTGATAGCCTTCGCTTGTATTTGTTCCATAAAAAAACCAAAACTCATAGCAAAATTAGACTACAAATTATTCATTTCAAACCAGATATAATCAAAAGCAACATCTAATTAGAGAATGAAAACCAACTTGTAAAATTAAGTCATCTTTTATCGATTCTTATTTATCTCACCGCATGGAAGAACAAGTTCTATTTTCAGCGAATTCATAATTGTTTGTTATAATGGAGTTAGAAATATCCACATGGTGGTTAATATTCTTGCTAATGGATTTTATCCAATACAGGAAAAAAACCCACGGCTGTTCAATATATTCTTAAGGATAGAAATCTTAGAAAAATGCATAATTAAACGTCCGTTTCTCAGAAAAGTTGAATCTTAAACAGAAGTTAGTTATTTTGGAGATGATTTATGGCAAAAAATTTATTCCTTTAACATCTGGAATGAAATTCCGAGTTTCAGAATTTATCACGTCCATAATAAATCTTCAGAAAAAAAATGTTTCCTCCTGTAAATTATTAATTAGAAATATTAATGTTAAATTTAGGAATTCTTATTATTTTAACCACCTAACTAATGCGTTCCTAAGTTTATATTTGTAAATTCATTAGCCAAAAAAAAGTGAATAATATGCATTTTATTTCTATCCAAAAATCAAGTGGGATCTACATATATTTGAGTGTTTGCATAGTAACATCGGAACTGCATTACATTTTATATTGATTTATTACTTACTGACCCTCGTGCTCTCAAAATATGTCTATAAAAATTGAACTAAGCGCACATCCTGTCTCTGACATAAAAAAAAAAAATCTTTTATCAAGCTAATTTCTAAGAGGAAATAATCTTTTTTTCTTGGAAAATTCATAGAAATAATATCATAAGCATATAATTCCTGAAATTTAAATTTATGGAATATTTGATATTTTAATAGTTAGTCTTTGTTAAGCGGTAATAGTCAAAGAAGCGAAAGGAATTTGGTTTCGTTTTTCACTTATTTTTCTGAAAGGACGACTTTTTCATTGTGAAGCACTTTTTTTTTATAATGCAACAGTAGCAAATGATCCGATTTCTGTTTTCTTTAATAATGAATTTATAAACCAAAGGAAGTTTTCACAAGTAATTGCACCTTTTTTTTTTAAAAAAAAAAATGTCATAAAAGTTTAGATGAGTTTTGATGTCAGAAAAGTGATTATTATTATTATTTCTTTGATTTATTTCTTCCTCTAAATAAATGCTCGTGTTTCATATGTTTATTGAGAGTTAAAATTGCAGTTCTTGAAGATTCAAACTGAAAATAATTATTTCATCTTTAAGAAAACAAATAGCACTTTAAGGCGTTATAAAAGTCAAAAGATTCAAGAAATTATATTTTTAAAAATCTATTCTTGCCATTAAATTGCTGTCAAAATGCATTCATTAATGACAGGTTAATCTTGATTTTAAGCCATTATATTATGGAAAAGTATTAGTATTAGAAAAGTAAAAGTATCCATTCGATGAAATTTTATTGTATTCCCAAAGGAGAATCTTTTATTCTATTTATAAATTTCTTAAAAATTATTTAAAAATATTATTTGTTTTATGACGATTCATTTACTTAAAATGTTTTTTAAAAGTATGTACGTTTTTAAAGAATTAATAAAATTATAAATAAATGAAATGTTTATTCCAGATTTTATTTTTGAAAGAATTAACAAAGTTATTGTTACTAAATATTTTCCGATGAGAAAAAGGTTGTTCTTTGTTTGTCAAGAAATCATTTATTTTTAAAGCTGTATATTTTCATATAAACATTAAGCTAAGCACCATAACCATAGTTGTTATTTATAACACTTGTCATAGACAAGCCATCTGACGGAGTTAATGATTTTAAGCCGAGCAGTAGCTTCATCTAAGCAGTAGCTTCTAAGGGTAAAGGCCCCTGAGCCCCATAGTCATTGAAATCCTTGATGAGCTAGATAGTTTTCATGAAAATTAATTTGACCAAAACAAGGCCCGTTTTGAAAACAACAAACACAACTTTATTTTCAAGACAGTTTGAAATTATTATGTGCATTTGTGCATATATATTTAAAAGCTGAAAGCCAATAAATGAAATGCTTGGAAAGAGAAGTGATATTAAAAAAAATACTTTCTATGGAAACTTGATAGTACATTAAATCATTTCCTCCAAATAAATAGTTTTGAATAAGATTATTTGGTATTTGAAAGTAAAATATACATGAAAAACAAATGAATCTGAATCTTTTCAAATCCATATTTTATGAGATAAAATATTACATAGTTACGAAAAATGAGCCATCAATCTGAAGTGCAGTAAAAAGACAGTCCGGCAGGTTCAATATGGGATAAAAACATTTTATTCTATGCAAAAACACAAAATATAGGTAACAAAACACAGACGAAATGTATGCAAAACAGTACTTAAATAAATCAATAATACTGATATAATAAATCTTTATTACAAAATTGCAGCTCGTAATGTCACTGGGTCACTGGGTTCGCTTGTAGGGGGTGTATGGTGTGAAAACCAGCAGTTCTGAAAAACGAACGACGACTTTTATTAAGCACGAAGTCAAGAATACACAGACGACAAATATACAGTCGAGACGAACACACGTAATACACAACAACTCTCTACAACAAACAATAACCTGCAAGTAGTAATCGGCAGTAATAACAACCACAGCACACAAAGCCACCAGACACTAAACTCAGCAAGAAGAAGGAATCTAAATAGCTCCTCTCTACGGTGTCACCAAACGCTTGTATTTCTCCACTGTCTCCTCGATTTAGTTGTATCCAGTTACTGATTCACTACTATATGACTGGTAACTCTTCACACGAATCGATGCTGCTTCTACAATAAACCCAGGACACGGCAGTAAGTTCAATTCAGCGATCGCTTGAGCTCCACACACAACGCTTGTTCTTCACTGGACTGATCCAACTATTCGCTGTTAACTCTTTCCAAAATTCAATACACGACTCTCCTCTGCTTGATACTGCCGGCCTTTTATAATTCCCGGAGCCGAGCAGACAAGGTTCTGAAACAATCGTACATATCTCCGTTCCTATTGGTTCTATCATTAAAAATTCTGGAAGATTTCAATATTATCTATGTTGTTGCCAAATCACCAAATTCGTCACCATATTTTCAAATGGTCACCACACCCGGGGGTCACTGATCCGGCATCTGATCAGCATCGAATAGTGATGATCGTAAGAAGGTAAGACGTTCTTTCCAGTGATTGAACTAACTGTACTGGGAAGCAACATTACAGATGTGTAACAATGTGTTTATCTTGCAGCACTACCATTGATTTATTTTCTTACTCGAAATAACACATAACTGAAACTTTTTGATTGCCTGATCGTAATTCTTTGAGCCATTTTTAAGCAATCCATTTATTTCGGTGTTCAGCAGATACCTTCTGTTCTGAAAGAAGTAAATAAATATAAGTCACAAACACAGAGCTAGTTAAGTGGTTACTTCCATTGTTGAAAAGATCTCTAATATATTTCTGAGTCTGCAACTCACAATTTTTATCTCCAAAAAAAAAAAAAGTTTTTTGACTACCAACAACCAAACTTTTTTTCTTTCAAAAATAGCTTATTTTCGTTCTATTTTTTTTTTCGTATTTGGAGATCCAGGCATATGGCAATACCAGATCTTAGATTATTTTCCCAATTGTTAAGAGAAGAATGATTTTAGCCTTTTTGTCTGACGAAACATTTCTTTACCATTTTATATTTTTTACTTGCGTTGTAATATTTAAAAAAAAGTAAGAAATTCGAAACTGCAAAGTAAACTTTCGCTTCTCCCTTTATTTTTGTAAGAAAACTTCCACTTTTTTTAGAAAAACGATTCGAATTTTTGGAACCAGTCTTTCCTGTAATTATAAATCTACGTTGTGTATCATGCAACATTTGTACAAAATATGGTTATAATTTTTATTTTAATATTATTTTACTGAAATAAAGTAGAATCATCTAAACAAATAAACTTAAAAAAATTCACAAATAAATCAAATTGAAATCAAAAAGAAATTCATAAAAGAAATAAAAATCCTGTCTGAACCCTTTGTTATTATTTCGTTTTTCTATTAACTTTCGGTTTTGATATCCAAGGAATTAATCCAAATTTTATTGAAGAATATTTTAATGTCCTTTAATGTGACTATTTTTTAGAATTATGCCCATTTTCCTAAGTATTCATGAGAAAGTGACTGCAAAACATAAGTGAGATAGGTAAACATAAGGTACGAAACGACACTGTGGGTATAACTGAAGACTTTATTCAAAGTAATCACCATGGGCTTGAGCACAACGGTCCCATTGATTAACGAGAAGAAGGATTTCTTGTTCCTAGAATTCTTATGGCCGTGACGAAACAAAGTTCTTCACAGCGTCCTTGCGTTCGCCGTCTAAGTTGAAGCGCTTCCCTTTCAGATGTTTTTTCAGAGAACCAAACCCACGAAAAATCGCAGAGTGACATGTCCGGGGTGTAGAGTGGATGGTCGAGCTCTCCTACTTGAACTTGGCCAATTCCGTGTGTGTGTGACCCCGGAGATGTGTGGACGTGCGTTATCATGGAGCAGAACCACACCCTCCATGAGTAATCCCGGTATTTTGTTCTTGATGGACCTGCGTAGTCTTCGGAGTGTCTCTTCAATCGCCGAATTTCTCAATGTGAACGCCGTCCTGTCTTCACATACACTACCAAATCAATTGGATGGCGCTCTTTATAAGAGCCTCTCTCCTGCGCATGCGGACTCCCGCACATGCTCCGATCTAAGGCGGAGACTCTAGTCGCCTCCCTAGATGTCTCTCTACGTTCTCTCATAGAGGCATAGGCAAATATGTTAACGGTTACGTTGTTACAACGTTTCGTACTTTTTCATATGAACATCCCTTGTAGTTCTTGAATTATACAATCCATTGTGATTTCATTGCGAGTTTAACAGAGCAAAAATGTAAAGTGCTTTTCTAAATCAATTATAACGTTTCTTTAAAACACTGTGTTGTTGTAGAAAAAAAAATATCTGAGAAAAATTTCAGTTGTGAAATGAAGAGTATTATGCTTTTATGAGATGTATATACTGGTTGCGGGATAACATAGAAACGCTTCGAGTTAGACAGATGAGATTTGGTATTTCTTAAGGTATCCAACTAGGTTAAAAACATGAATTTGGATAAAATTTGTATTTTTATTTTACTTTTTTTTGCTATTATTGTTTTTTTTTTCAGTTTTTAAAAATAGAAATGTTTCTGTTTCCAAAGATATCTTTATTTTATCTCTATGTCTATTAGAATCATATAGCAAACTATTGACACGTAAGAGATGCTTATTTATGAGCATTTAAAAACTTTAAAAGCATTTTCTGACGAAAGATTTTCCTTAATTCTGCTGTACAAGTATCGTCGTATTTCAAAAAAATAAGCAAGATATCTTAATGAAATTTATAATTGGTGCTATGCAGAATGTTTTATTGTTACGCAGAATGTAATCAACTGTGGATTTGTTGTTGAAGGCTTTAGAAATGAGTTAATGATTGTTTAATATAAATATTGTTGGAAAAATTCCAAAATTTCATAGTTAATTGCATATGTTACACACAAAAATTTAATTTTTGAATATAATTGTTAGATAATAGTTAGTTACACTCTAGGATATACACATATAAATTTTACAAAGAAAAAGGAAAAATTGTAATAATTTTTTCTCTAGAACAATAATAGTTTTTGTAAATAAATTAGAAAATTTGTATCAAAATAAGTTTTTTTAAAGCTTCATATATTATTTTCAAGCTTCAAGCTTTAAAAGCTTCATATTTATTTAAATAATATCATTTTAATTCATAATTTTATCCTTATGTTGATAAAAAACATAATATAAAAATTAATTGCAGGTTTTTATCTCATTGTCAACCAAACAGTGCAATGTAACAATTTCATAAACGTTTTCGCTAAATCACAAAATTTTTCTAATTATATTTAAATATGATGTTTACGGAGAACTCTCTGCCTTGCAATAAATCGCTGTTCCAACTTTTCGATCTTCTCGTGGAAAAACTTTTTATCGTCCGTTTTTTTCGACTGTCTTGTCGAAAAGCTCGTTTTATCTTCTTGTCTCCGAATTCAAGTTCGATCTCTTCGCTCACAGAGGGCGCCATACTCGTTGCTATGGTGATCCCGTGTAAACACGTATTATTTTGTTCATTGTACTTTGAACTTATACATAAGAATGTGGGGGAAAAAATGGAGTAAAATTTTAATTGGAAAACTTAAAAATAAATTATTTCATCTAACATAGGCAGTAGATAAAATTCTGGCATTTTATTAACTATTGATTTCAATAGGATTTATGAAAATCCTTCGAAATCATATTCGCCCCTATTATAATTTCTTTATTAATATTTATATGAAAGTGCAATTTTGCATAAAGAAAAGAAAACTTTTGAGACAAAGAAAGAATTGGTATTATTTTCTTTTGTGAAACTCCCGGTGTAATCTCTTAATCCTTTATACGGTTACAGGGAAAGGGGGGGATTATGTTTGAACTGCAAATGAAGTCATGTTTTACCGCGATATTACTTTCATGTTTTGGATCAGATAATGAATCATGCATAATAATCTCTATAGAATAAAAAAAATATTAACAGTAAAATAATAGTACTTGGAGCGTAAAGAAATCAGGTGAGATTTTAATTAACCAATAAATATTTTTACAATTTTGACAAATAGAGTCTTGTAAGAGAAAAAAATTAAAGAATTCAATTAAGCTGCTAAATTAATCAATAAATTATTCCAATAATATTTACCAATAAAGTCTTGAAAGAAAAATAATGAAAAGAAATCAACTAAGCTGTTAAATTAATCAATAAATTATTCTTACTGTATTCACAAATAGAGTAGAAGTAGAAAGAATTTAAAGAAATCAACTAAGCTTCTAAATTAATCAATAAACTATTCTTACAATAATCACAAATAATGCGAAGGAGAAAAGAGAAAATTTCAAAAGATTCTGGAACGAGAAAATTTTTGAAACAACAGGACTGTTTCTGACTCAGTTTGTTATGATGCCGTGATTGACTTAAATACAAATAATGCTGTAAATTTCTTAAGTTGTACCGTGATAAGGTAAGACAAGAAACAATTATAAGGCAAGGCCGGTAAGGTTATAACTTTGTACACTGAAGTTGTACAGATAGAGAAAGATTCAAACATCAATATGTATTCAGATGAATATTTATTTGCAGTCCCTTTATACGCATTTATATTTTCAGTCTGATCTTTATGAAATTTGGCATACATGTTTGTTGAAACATATTGTTTGGGTTAATTTAATTAGAATAGCAATTATTATAGGAATTGATTTGACTG
>JAPMOR010071061.1:152170-162725 GCA_026543865.1 Argiope aurantia
TTTTTGGATTAAAATTATTATTTTCTAGTGCTAGAAGTACAAAAGAAGATAACAGATGTTCAGAAGATTCCAACAAGAAATAAATCGACTTTTTTTCTGTCTCTATCAAGAATAATTTTTATTTTGTCTAAATATCTTGTTTTTCAGGCCATGAATATGAGAGTACTTAACTCGATGGAAAAAGACTAGACACATGAAATTGAGAATATTAACGTGGAAATGTGATTTTAATTAATACGACTCAATTGCCTTATATTTGTCCCCAAATATGTTTTTTCTCTGTGCTAGGCTATGTCACATTAATCCATTTCTTTTTTAACCCTTTACTGTCGGATGGCGATTCTCATTCACCATTCAAGATGGTGCATCATTTTGAAGTTTTATTTATTTGTTTTTTAAAATTTTTATTGTTAAAAATCTCTAAAGAGTTATAATAAGATGTAGATTACTTTTTCGGGGAAATTCAACTTAAAACAAATATATATTTTTAATTTTTGGTGCTCAAAACAAGTTAGATATTAGGGAGAATAACTATGCACTTATTAATTACTTTTCGAGTCCAAAGGGTTAATATCTGATATCTACAATTTTAAAATGTATATATTAATTGCTACTTCCACAAAATGGAGTAGATACAAAGGGATGTAAATTGGTCTATGAGTTATTTGGCATTTTTGGATCAGAAACAAGTTTAAATTGCATTTGATTTTTGAGGAATAGTTCATGATCTAATTTTTGCTATGATAGTTAATTTTGAGAGGATTCAAGACTTTTTTAATATCACTTTTGGATTTGTTTATTCCGTATCAGTATATTTTGATTTAGTAATCGTTCGCAGCATGATATTTTTGGATTTGTTTATTTATGTATCAATATATTTTGACTCGCAGAAAGTTACTTTTAGATTTTTTTTTATTTTTGTGTCAATATATACTGATTTAGAGCTTATTCTCAACATGATCTAGAGATCAATAAAATTATGGAAAGAAGAATACTTTCTAGTAAAGAACTTAGTCTTAAACAAAGACAGAAGATATGTAGGGCATTTCTGTATTGAAATATATTATAGCCCTATGCTAAACTCTTACTTTTCAAAATGAGTTAATCCTGGGCTGAAATTCATTTCGGATCATTCTTAGTGAGTATTTGAATGCCCATAAATTATACTTGTTGGACATGTAGCATGGCACAAAAACAGACTTTATATTCAAAAGCTTGATTTATTTCTGTGAAGGATACTTAAAATATATTGTTCGAATTAAGTTTTGCTTCGGAAAAGATAAGATCTCACAACAAAACTTGACAGTGTCTTTACCTAAGTCAAAGAACTTCCAAGCATTTTTAACAGGTAATCAATATTGCTTCTGTATAAATGATGTGATTTTTCTTGTTGAACACTAAGAACAACTTTTGTGACATCATTACATTAATGCATTTTAGGTTCCATAAATTAAGTTTTGAATAATATATAATTTCTTGTTTCCTTTTTTGTTTTATCTCTTCAGCAGCAACAATCACGATTGAATAATTTCAGTACTAGCCGCCTTTGGCGACCAGCCGGTTCGCCAATCTTAATGTTCGTTTAAATTTTAATAATTAAATATTTTACGCAATTTCAGCTTTAATAGATTCTTCATCAAAATATATTAAAACTTCAAATTTTGATAGTCATATAATTCACTCATAATATTATAAAGGCCTTCAGTCATAACGTAATATGTATCTCTCTAATTTTCTGTTACCTCTCGTAGAATTTATCTTTAAATTAAAGTGGAAAGAATTAATCTGCAATGAATATAATAATATTTTTTACTGAAACAAAGCATTTTTTATAATATGATTACTGATAACAGAGTCACTGAGCATTTAAACTTTATGTGCACTAAAGAATATCTTTCTTAATTTATTTAATATCGCAAGAATTTGTCAACAAAATTTTCTCAGATTCATCATGAACAGACCGATTAATTAGCAATGTTTGATTTTAAATGCATCAAGCACTAAGAAAATAAAATGAATTGTTTAAAATTATCGGTCGAAAACAGGTTTAAAAAAACTACTTAAAAAACGATGTGCTTAAAACTATAAGCACATACAAAAATATATATAACTAATATAAATACAATTTAATTACAAAAGCATGCAACTAACCTAAAAATAATTTTAATGATCCGTTGATAATGGTTGTCATGTCAGCAATCAGAACACAATGCGCATGCGTGAATTTTCAACGCCAGTTGGGGTAACGCTATGCAGATTAGATATTTTTAATTTCCTTTATTCTGTGTTATTTTAATTCAAAAGTATTTCAGAATGAATCTGAAAGATGGACTAATTAGCAATGTTTAATTTTAAATGCATAAAATAGTAAGAAAATAAACAGAATCGTTTCAAATAATCGGCCGAAAAATGTTAACCCTAGATTCATTACTGTTGGGATAAAAAACTGAAGCCTTACTCATTTGGCGGTGGGGAAAATGGAAGATTTTTTTGGCGGGAAAGTTAGTTTTTATTTAATAATTAAAATTCTAATTAAAAATTTAAAAAAAAGGAACCCCAGATGCACATTCTCGACCTCTAATGTATACATGTACTAAATTTGGTAGCTGTAGGTCAAATGACCTGGCCTGTAGAGCGCCAACACACACACACACACATTGAGCTTTATTTATAAGTATAGATATAGATATATATGTGGCTGTGGCAATGCTCTTGATTGAATGACTGATGCACAAGAGCTTACCATCAAAAATTCATTACGATTTTACGATTTTTTTTTTGTGTGTCATTGATATTTGGCAAATTTCTGTGACATCAGTTTTTAGCATCAAATATGTTAAAATTATACTTTTTACTGAGATGAAATCAAATGAAATAACTCGTCTGAAATTGTATGAATAATGAATAAATGAAAATTATTATCCTTCATGCATAAAACTTGCATTTCCTAAAAAAAAAAAATGATTTTTTTCCGAGAACATGAAAAATGGTACTCTTTGTATGGACAAGGTGATTATAATTAAAGTTATGAATTCAAAACTCGTAATTTAAAAACTATTTGTCAGAATGACTTAATATTTTGGCAGAACAATCGTGAGGCAATGGAATTTTGTTTCGCGAGAGAAAAAATATTCTGAAATGTGCCGATAGATGGCTCTGTTGGGTTCACATTGTCTGGAGATATGCGAATTACTTATACATGATATGCGCACTGCAGGCATAATGTCATAAAAATGCTGAGCACCAGATCTTTGCCTGATTGCTTCATCATGACTCTATGAAGGATCGCGTTCTGCTCTTGACGCTTTTTTATCAGAACAATGACTGTACACTTACAGATATCAGGAAATTTCGGACATTAAAATCCATAAAATCGTATCCAATAACCACGATTGGTCTGCGAAAAATGATCGCTAAATTCGTAGAGACCGGTTCATTTGACGTGAAACGGGGTAGGGGAAGGAAACCAGTTTCGGCTGCCACAATGGAAGATGAGGTACAACATTATAAGAACAGTGATGCTGGAATCAGCAGTGCACGGGGAGTTGGCCGATCAGCATGGTGCGTAAAGTCCTACGGAACATCTTGCGCTGTTATCCGTACAAGGTAACTCATGTGCAGCAGTTGCTACCTGCTGACTTGGAAGCATGTGAATCTTTTGCCCTAAGACTTCTTTCCCGGATGGAAGTGGACAACAGATGACCATGGAACATTCTTTGGTCTCCCGAAACCCACTTAAATTTGCACGGTTCTGTAAATAATCAAAATTGCAGGATATGGGCGACCGAGAATCCCTTGACAACTCCATCTGTTGGCACATTTTGGAACTTTTTTTTTTTTGCTTCTCCAAACAAAATTCTACTGCCTCACGATTGTTCTGTTAAAATGTCAAGTCATTCTAACCAGTAGTTTTAAAATTATTGATTTTTGAAATCATAACTTTAATTATAATCACCCTGTATATAGTTCCATTTTTGATGTTATCTGAATCCTCATAACCTTTTTGCTATTTATTACTATACCTTCTTAAAATATAAATTTTGCGATAACTGTTCATATTTTTTGATGGAATAAATTAAATATTAGGAAACGAAAGTAAAAGATATTTCGATCTTCAATTCCTGTCGCAAACTTTTCAAACTAAAAAAGAAAATTCCTTCAGCGGTGTCAAGTGGTTTGTCTTTAAGTGTTTGTCAGAAAATTGTTCCTTAAACAATCCAAAAACACAAAGTTTGAACACCAGAAGTATTTGTCTTCTAAAGTAAAGAGTAAATTATTTTTTGGAGTAAAAGAGAACTAACTATCATTTCTGTTGAAAAAATATGACTTAGATACTTATCCTTGATCTAATATTCGAAGAAAAACTTTGGATAAAAGTGATCTATTATACAATGATATAAATAATGATCTCATGGATCTCTAATATTGATTCCCTCAGATATACAGACATTTATATCTAGCAGTATCAGCGACAAACTGGGCGACTATTTAGCGAACTAGTGATGGATTCGGACACATAAAAATGGAGATTATCAAAATGCAGGGATTTTCATGATAACTCTAATAGGAACTAAGATATGGGATTCGTCTTGATCTTTCGATGGCCTGCTAGTGAATCTACACAAACGGGGGGGGGGGGGGTGAAAATGAAAATCATTTGCATAGTTTAAAAGTTTGATCATCAGATGTATTTCTTTCCTGAAGAAGAAAGTAAATTACTTTTAGCTGCAAAGGAAAACTGCCATTTCTGTTGAAGAAATATGTTTTAGATACTTATCCTTGTTCTAATATTTGAATTGATTTGGTAAAAAGTAATCTATTGTATTGTAAATATAAATAGATGATGATCTTTTGATCTGCAATATTGATTTCCTGCAATGTAAAATCTTACAGTAAAAAAGTGTATTTTACATATATTTTTATTGCATGCTGAATGGGTGCCATATCACTGATCCTGGATCTCGGCGACAAAACTGGAGACTATTTAGCGACTGGTGCATTTGAACACCCAAATTTAGATTCTCAAAGTGCAGGATTTTTCATGAAAATTCTAATAGGAACTAAGATACGGGATCCTTCTAGATCTTTCGATGCCCTACTTGATTATCTATAAAAGGAGAGGGTTGGTGTATGAGAATCAGTTGAATGAATTTTTTTCTTAGAAAGATAGGATTATAGTGAATTCTTTGTACTGTTGCAGTTTTATAATTACTTCCCGCTGCTTGTATGTATATTGCTTATTTCCACAATTCCTCTTTGAAACTTTAGCTTCTTTTTCACTACCTGAGTTTCCAGAGGAATAAAGCACCGCTACCTGCTATTGAGTTTGTTGATCTTCTCACCGTGCTCCCATATAAAATTTCTTACATATTTTGTAAAACACATATGATATTTAATGTTTCAAAGTTTCAGAATTTAGTATAAAATCGATGGTAAAACTCTTATATTGTTGTATTATGACTAAATTCAACAGTTTTAATGTTTCAGTCAATGAATAGCAACCTGTGGGATATAAAATGCGATAAGGAGGGCACAAAAGCTTAGTTAAAAGAATAAAACAAAATATAATAATTTATTATTTATATAATATCAAAATAAAATATACATGTTATGTGAATAATAATATGCATTTCCTCAATTATAAATATGTAAATAAAGAATATGTCCATTTAAAAATGTATATATAAGTATATAAAAATTCTACGGTTACTTTTATTAGTTAATGAGTTAATATTTTTTAGTTAATTAGCTTTACTTGATACTATAGTCCGCAGTACCGTATATATTAAATATGATATACTATCTGTAAGAAATGCAATACAATTTCGATACCACTAAGAGATTATTCAATAGCTTAGATGCCCGCATACTCCATTTGATTTTTAAATAAAAATATACCACTTATCATTAGCTTTATTCCAGTTTATTGCCTTAGAAAAATAATAATGTTATACAAGCACATTGAAATTAGGCAATTGGATAAAATGGCAAAATTCAGTAAGAGGAAAACTTTTTTGAAAATTAAGATTGATGCATTTAAAGTTGATAGCATATAAATTAGGCAATTGGGTAAAATTACAAAATTCAATAAGAAGAAAATTTTTTGAGAATTAAGAGTGATGCAGTTAAAATTAATAGCAGACAAATTAGGCAATTGGATAAAATTATAAAATTTAATAAGAAAATGTTTTGAGAATTAAGATTGATGCAGTTAAAGTTGATAGTAGACAAATTAGGCAATTGGATAAAATTACAAAATTCATTAAGAGGAAATGTTTTTAGGGAATTAAGATTTATGCAGTTAAAGTTGATATTGAAAGTTTGCCTCTAAAAAAAAACAACCTAAAATATCAAAAACCTTCAACAAAAGTTATTTTTCAAAGATAATAAATGTGTTATTTTAAACTTAAAGTATAGTATGAAAACAAATTTTGCTTTAAGATTCTATTTATCTTTGTTGAGGTTTCAATCCTTAATAATATGCTATTTATTCCATGATCGATATATTTAATCTATGCATTTACCGTTCAAAAAAATTCACTTGTATGAAAATAATAACTGTCATGTGGATATTCTCAATTCCTTTAAATATCAAACTGCCTCATTTTTGAAGTTTTTTTCATCTGGCAATATAACTTTTTTCTATCGCTAAATAAATTATAGTTTAAAAAAATGTTATATTTTTTTATTTTTTATTTATTTATTTGAATAGTAGAATGTCACGAACTCACGAACAGAAGAATCCGCGAATGAATTCCAAGACAATTTTAGGATTTTGTAGCCCAAATTCTACAGTTGTGGAGTTAACAGACCCTCGAGTTGTGAAATGGACTTCGTCGTTCCCCAACACATTAGACAAAAATTTGTATTTTCCCCAAATTTTTTGGACTTTTTTGGTTTCAATAAAACCCAACGTCACTTCAAGTTCGTATCTTTATTTTTACTTCATTACTAATATTATTACGTGAATTATTGAACTTTTAAATGTTAACAGACTTTTAAATCATCCTTTATTACGAAACAGAAATTCCGAAAGTAAGTAACAAATATCACACATATTCTTTTTCATAAGAGTTACTAATTCATAAAATTTAATCACTGAAACAAACGATTGAATTTAATCAGACTTATAATTGGGAAGTAATAAATAATCACATATGTACTTCATTCTGTGGTTTTACTAATCAATTATTATCATGCGAGAACATGTTGTTTTGTTTTAATGTTTTTGAAGCCACAAAATCGGCGGGCTGAAAATTGGCGATTTATCGCTTTTGAGGAATCAATTTTTTGCTTTTAGAGTTATCAAATAAATGATAGAGTTAGCGACTTATCGATAACAAAAAGTTTTGGCCGTAAGAAGTTATTGTTCGAAGAAGCACAGGAAAGAAAATGAGAATGAAAGTAAAACGGCAAGGAAAGGATTTTTTTTTTTTAATTTTCAATTTTTCAAGCTGGAAAAAAAATTTTTGGAGCTCAAACGATTTTGGAAGGGAGGGGGGACACTGCTTTTCTAAGGGGTGACGATTGCGCAATACGATCGTCACGTAATGATTCCAAACCAGTTTAAACCGGATTTTCGCAATTCTCCCAACGTATTATCTAAATAACGATGCATCCATAATCTAATAAATCACGTGATTGTTCCAAACCGGTTTAAATATATTTTTGTCAAAAAAAAAAAAAAAGTCTGGCGTCGAGTGAAAAATTTTAGAACTCGATTGATTTTGAAATGGTCAAAGAGCACCGCTTTTCTAAATGTTGGTGATTGCGAAATATGAGACATGTCAGAATGTGATGTTTTCCTGTCGGAGTGATATTTTTTAGACTTACAATCATAACCTTAACTACAAGTTCCACAGTTCCCAATTCATCAGTTTAGTGTATTCAATTTCATTTCTTTGATACTACATTAGAATTTTTTTGAGGTACTTAGATTGTTTCCGTCTTGGATGGCAACACAAAAATATTTCCCCAAATATACGTTATTAATATTTTTTTATATTCTTATTTACATTTGCTTTTAAATTTTCAATCTTGCGAATGGAAACTGACTTACTGTTCCCAAGTCATTTAAACACCTTTTTGCAAACATAATTGAAAGATACAACCATTAGTAAATTTCCTTTAATATCTGTTGCCAAATAAGCGGAGTTACTACTGACAGTTACCTCCTTCAGAAACACCCTCTTGACAGCTGCTATTAATATCGAATGAAAATTTAAATCCTCTTATGATGCAGCGGAGGTGTGAAATAGTGTCAACGATGTGGACGTTAAGGATTTATTTTCTCAATACTTTCGACAGCGATATCTTCTTGTGGAGTAGTTGTCCAATTAGCGGACCCAATCTCATCAGTTTTATGATGTCATTTTCAACAGAGATTTGAAGACATAAAAGTAAAAATTAAAAATCTCAAGACATAAAAGTGCCACTTTCGTTCTCTTTGGCCAATGCAAATTAATTTTTCAACCTGGAAGAAATTAGCGATACCTCTTTTTAGTAGGTCAACTATACATAGTACAAAATGAAGTCTCCTGAAAGCGTCTGTATGTTTGAAAGAGAAAAACTCGAAAAGTACTTAACTGATATTGGAGATATTTGTACTATTTTGTAGAGCATTTATTGGTGAAGGTTTTAGTACATTAAAAAAAATAAAAAAAGGAGTTTTATAATTGCAATTTTAAATATTTTCGTACTATGATTTGCGTATACATAAAACAGCAGTATCTTTGCTTTGCACTTATCCGCGATTGTTCGAAAACCTGAACCTGCGCATGCGCAAATAAAAGAGCTGTGTTTCTTTGTTTACGTCTGATTCTAAATATCGATTCAAACCTCATTATGCCCAACAAAAGAAAATCCAACATTGTCCTCAGCGCATTAATTGCCAAAACGCTTCATTTGTTGCTCGATAATGAAAATGTAGAGGAAAGAAAAGTTCACTTAGCGAATACCTGAGAAAGAATATCCACACTTAGGGAAGCAGATCCTTCTGTTGAGCGAAGTAACCGTCTCTCTTTAAATCGCACCGCAAATGAAATACAGAGACAGAATGAATCAGAATTAAGTTTAAAGCCATTTTTCCCTCTTGGATGTTATGCCATGGGCAACGCTGTGCGAGTACTGCTAGTTATGCTTTTAAATATATATATATTTTTTGTAGACGAAAAAGAGTTTAAGAATTTTATGCAGTCTCATCAAAATATTTTTGGAGGTTACATAATTTTTTTTTCTAACCTCCAGAATATTTATTTTTATAATCATTTTACATTCCTTGAGATTTTATGCTTTGTCTGTCGTGAAATATTAGTGAATGTGATTTCGGTACTTCATTGAGAATTTCGTATACAGTTCAGTTTCGTTATTAAAATTGCCCCAATGAAAATTTTCGGCTTCACATGTGATTGGTTTTCACTATGATTGGTTGAGCTACATTTTAAACTAGTCGCCTCTGGACATCAGATGGTTCTTCTTCTTCTTGTGTATAGCCGACCACCCTGCCATCACTCAACGAGGCAGTATCAACAGGATTTGTTGTGGCCGACTGCCATCTTTAACATAAAGCATGCATATTACTGATAAATTCTCCAAACTGGCGTCCTCTTCGAGGCGGTTGATCCTAAACCACAGGTGGTCAATCTCTGGCCTTCCTCCTCATCCTTCCCTACAAGGCCATCAGCTGATTCGTCAGGAATGTTGATTATATTTAATTGCAGTTAAATTGTTTGGATACAACATCATACCCATAATTCCGCCATAATAATTACCACACATCAAATTCAAGTTATTTTTAATTAGGAATTACTTTAATTAATAATTCCTAATAATTCCGATCTCTATCTCATTATCACCCACCTCTTGATCTTATCTCATTACCTTATCTCCCATCTAATTGATTTCGAGACCCAATTCCACCGAAGATCTGTCGTGCAAGAAGGTCTGGTGCACGTTAAATCCGTCGGGGCCAAACGTCTTCCCACTATTATGGTGTTGAAATTTGGAGAGTTTGTACCAGATCAGGTGTCATTTTCATCATTTGACTGCGCTTCAAAATTACGATATCAGTCCAAAAATAGCCCTAGTTTTGCTTTAAAGCGGGATGTTAATATAACTCAACTCAACTCACCTCATGGTTGCCTTGTCGTGCAAATAATTTCCCTCATACCCATTCCATAATTTTAGTACTTTTCGACAAAAATCTACTCAGAAATCAATTCATTGCGTATTCATTTAAAGATTAAATAATAATGGAGTAAAATTTAAGATGAAAAATATATTTAAATAATAATGGAGTAAAATTTAAGATGAAAAATATATTTCATATAGAAGAGGAAGTACAAATAGATGTAATTCTGGTATTTAATTCATTCTTGATTAGTTTAGATTTAATAAAAAATTTCAATTATTTACTACTCTAATTTTCCTTTACTATTACTATATATTTACTTCACTTGTTATTTTCTCCCATTTCTGTATTGGTATTGAAGTGAAATCTATTTCCTAATTGAAAAAGGACACGCATTTGAAATGAAGAATTAGTGTTTTTTCATTT
>JAPMOR010071061.1:172846-186714 GCA_026543865.1 Argiope aurantia
ATTGAATTCGACGCTTTGTTTAGCTAATTAATGGAGGTATTAGATATTATTAGGATTTTTCAGGAAAGGGTTAGTTGGGCCCAAAAGAAAATTTAACAAAAAAGAAAATTTTGTCAGAAGAAAGTAAATATAAATGAAAAAAATTTTAAATAGAAAGTTTAATGAAGCACAAAAATTGGCTTAACCATTCAAGAGAAGGGAAATCAATCTGAATTGACAATGAAAATACGTTACAAAATTTCGAAATTATACTAAAAAAAGATCTTTGTATTATCTTAAGACTAAAATTATTAATTTTTAACTTTGTCGTATAGTTTAGAGAAAGTAAAGTAATCGTCAAAAAATTCAGACTCGATATTTTTACGAATCTCCAGTTTTTAAATCTTCCTGAGTTTGAAAAAACATATGTTTGGAAAATGTCCACCTTTTTGTCTGTGAAAAAGATAAATCCATAACACTTTGAGCTAGATAGATAAAATTTAATATACGGACTTCATACTAAATTTGCAAATTTATATTGAATTTTGAGTAAAATCTGTTAAGAGGCTTTTCCAATATAAGTTAACACGACAGTTTCAAAACGATGAGAGGTAAAAAGATAAAGTTTAGTACACAGATTTAACATCTATAGTATAGACAGCTGTTTAAGTTTGAACCAGGTCCAATTATGGATTGACTGTCTGTCTGTCTGTAAGTTCAATAACTTGTAAATGCAATAATTAAAAAAAATACAGTAACTTAATTGTATCAAATTTGGTATGGGATTTTGTGACTATAAGTGGGTTTTATGTAAAAATATTTGTTTCAATCGGTTGATAAAAATGTGTCTAAGACACAAATTCGACTTTTAGATACTATTAACGTACGCTAGGGGTTCATCGAAAAATAACTCGCCGAGGATGACACGATAGATTCACTAAAAATTCTAAATTCATGCCAAAAGTTAATAATTCGCAACTATTGCTCGGCAATGCCATACAAAGTGTTCTCTGGCATGAAAAGTTTATTAGAGAGCATACGAGAAAGTTTTCAGGAGACCCCTCCCACTGATTAATGATAGTAATTTCCTTTGTGTATAATTTTTACTACCATTTTATCACTATTTTTAACTTAATTGTGTACACAATACTTTTATATACAATGATAAAATTGAAAATCCTCCATTAAAACATTTAATTGCTTGTTTTCGTCAATTATTAATTACGTAGCAAGTTTTTTATTTCATTTTTTATATATTGTTATATACACTTTTTAACATGTAGTAAATTTATTAAATCGAATTCTTATGTATCTTTGTAACCAAGGCGAAATTGAAAAAAAAATCATTCGGTATGAATCATTTAACAGCTAAAAAAGTCAATAATTGAGGGGAGTAGCTGGCCGCCAAAGCAGCTAATATTAATGAAAATCTCAAGGAAAGTTAATTAAAAATTCTTTTAAAACAATAAACGCCTAAAATAAATTTTTAAACAATAACCTTTGTATCAAATTATTATTAGTCCTAAATTTCATCTTCAAAACTGCAAAAATAATTTTATTTATCAATAATTTCTAAGAGAAAAATTGTTGAGTTTTTAGAAGCTTTTTCTACCCCTAAAAATATTCGTTTCATTTTATATTAGGAATTTTATTCGAGCCTTTTATGGCGATACCGCCTTTGGATAGCATGTAAGCATAACAGCACATGAGGGCATTCAATAATGTACGCTCACACCAACACGTTTATAATAGATTTAAACAATGTATTATCGAATAATCACCAGATATCAATATAATAAATTTATCATTTATCTTATTTTCCATTTGTGGGAACAATGAATGATAACATTCCACGTTTGGGCGATATATATTAAAAATATCGTTTATAGTTTATATTCAGAAATTGCAAAATTTTACCCCATTTGGGAATAATTTCACATTTGGGAGATATATTTTTCCCATTTGGAAGACATTCCACATCTAGGAGATATATTTTACACATTTATGAGACATTCCACATTTGCGAGATATATTTTTCCCCTTTGGGAGACATTCCACATTTGGGAGATATATTTTACACATTTGGGAGACATTCCACATTTGCGAGATATATTTTACACATTTGGAAGACAGTTCATTTAAAGATTACACATTTGGGAGATTTATTTTACCCATTTGGGAGATATATTTTAAAAGTATCATTTATAGTTTATATTGAGTGCTGCAAAAGTTTGCCACATTTGGAAGATATATTTTACATATTTTGGAGACATTCCACATAATGATTACACATTTGGGAGATATATTTAAAAAATATTGTTTATTTTTTATATTCAGCAATTGCAAATTTTTTCTTCTTTAAATATCATGCATTTCTAGAGACTTATGTTTACTTATTTGTTTTTTTAGTGACTTACCAAAACCATTCTTCGATTATTAGAATAAGAGTCCAGTATCTATGACCTATTTCTTCATAAGAAATGGTAGCAATGCTTTAGGACTAAAAGTAATTTACTTTTTGCTTTGGAAGGCAAACGTCTTTTCTTCAAACTTTATGATTTCCGCTTGTTTAAGGATCAATTTTCAGACAAGAATTTAAAAAAAAAAATGTCTTGCCCATACAAAGATATTTTCTTTCTAGTTTGAGAAGCTGTGGCGGGGAATTGTTTGCTCTGTCAATTTGGACATCGTTTTCTTTTTTTGTTGATATTAACGTTATTATAGCAAAGATTTTCAGCATTTGCTTCAAGCATTGCTCTAAAAGTTTCTCACTATTATCAGATAGAATGTTCATAGAAGAGAAATTAAAAAAAAAAGAAATCTACGATTGCAAATTTCAAGTTATCATGTGAGAACATTATTATCTTTAAGTCATTATTTGTCTTAATTAATTTTAGTCATTAGTCAGTTTAAACCGGTCTGAAACAATCACGAGACTTCTCTATCGATCTCTATCCCTATATATATAATTTTTTTAAACTTTCATTTTCAATTTTTCTAGCTGGCAAACAAAGTTTTGGAGCTCGGCCGATTTTGAGATGAAATAACAGCTATGGCGTCATAGTTCTACGTCAACCTTTTAAAAACGAATCTGCTGTCAAAGAAGCATACATAATAATAATAATGCAATGCTGGTAAAAGCAGGTAAAAAATATATGCGATTAAAAGATGATAATGAAAATTGCCATTTATACTTTATTCATTACCTACGCGATTTCGAGCTTCAAAACCCCCTAACCAAAACAACATCATGTTCTGACATGATGAAATTAATCATACTTATATGCTGATCTTGACAAGAAAGAACTAAAAATTTCTTTGGAAATGTTCCTATCTTTAATGATAAGTTTGTTTTAAAAGAAAATTTTGCGTTTTTACTGAATAACTTTCAAGAAAACTACAACAGAGCATTTAATTTTGCATCGATTTATAATTCTAAACTTAACTTTCTAATGAAGCCAATTTTTTGAAATTGATTCTTTTTTATAGATAATTAATTATTTTTCAAAAACATTTTAACTTTATTTCCCAACAACGTATCTCGTATATAAAATGTAATGTCTATAAATACGTTTCGTGTGCATGGAAAAAATTATCTTTTATTAACGTAGTCTACAATTTTGACAAAAGCTCATATCAAAAGATTAATTTAATATTCATTACAAACCAAATATAAAAACGAGTCATTTTTATCAATATGTACATAATTGAAAATTCCACACTTACAGAGAGATTCGGAAGAAATTTAGCTCAACTGTTTCTTAGTACTTAGATAAATTAATTCCAACATAAAAAACTTTCTATGACCCTCAAAAAAGAAGTAAATAAAGTACACATCACTTAAATAATTTTGTACCACTTTAAAATTTAAACACGTGTTACAAGCAGTAGTTTTCTAATAAAGATGTTATCCTAATTATCTATATCTTGCATAGAATAAACGTACCCTAGTTACGAAATATTAACCTTTGAGGTGAATTCACTATTTTTCATGATTCTGGTTTGTTGTTTTTGACGAGTGTTTTGGTGATTAATCCCTAGCACGTGGTTTAACCCTTTCTAGGGCCGTGCGAAGTATGCTTCCCACCAAATTTATCAATCTTTGTAGGAAATTATGTAGGTTGGCGTACGTTCTGACAAATGTTTATAGACAGACAGAAACTTAGATGCTTCAGTTCTTTATCTTACACAAAATGATGTGTCTTGATTTGTTACTTAATTATTAATAAACCAAATTAATTAATTAATCAAATTAAATTTATCTAATAAGCTAAATGAATCCCTTTTCTTATTTTAATTTCAAGCCTAAAAATATTTTAACATAATATGACTAGAAAAAAATGGCCCTTTAATAGTATCCAAAAATCGAATTTATGTTTTAGACGTGTTTTATCCAACTAATTGAATCGTTTTGTCAAATTTTAATTAATACTAAATTTGAAATAAATAATTGAATTGAAATAGAATAATAATAACAATAACGAATTTTAATTTGTGTGAAATTAAAATTTGACACAAAATTAAAATTGCAATCATAAAATGCCGTACCAAGTCTGATATATTCAAGTCATTGCGTTTTTTATTTCTCAGTTTACGTGTTTGTATAAGTGCAGACCTGTGGACGGCAAATTCTTTGTCGAACTTGGCTCAAAATTTAAAAGGTATTTTTATTAAAGATGATGATTCTGTGTATGGAATTTTATCTATATAGATCTCTTTGTTTTTTAGCTATTTTATTAAACCGTATTTGATTAAATGGTAGGTAGACTTCCTCTGAGCAGATTTTGCTCAAATTTCGATAGAAATCTTCAATTGTGGCATAAAGACCGTATATCAAATTTCACCCATCTAGATCAAAACATTTTTGTGTTATCTATGTCACAGACAGATATATATATTTCGAACTTTTATAAAGTATTTTACTTTAGAAGGTATTTTCGACTGAAATGTTTTTCGAACTCATTGAAGTCTAAAACGGGGAGATTCGTCAAAACCTCGAGTTCGAATTATTTGATGATTATTATACTTTCTCTAAACTAAAAATGAGTTTGTGATAGTCATTTCATTGCAATTTTATTTTCTTCATATTTTTAATTTACATTTTTAAGTTAATTTATCCATAATTCATATCTATTTTATTCTGTTTATTGGAATATTAAAATAGTGTCACTATTAAATTACTCATATTTTTCACGTGTTTTTGATAATGTAAATGTTAAGTTCCTTTTTACAGACTTTTTAAATCTTAATTTGAAGAGAAAAAAATAAAATTTTTAGTATGAACTTGCTGTGATTCATTATTAAATACGATCTTTTAAAATTGTTGTTTTACAAGATTGTAGAGGAATTTTATCATAGTTTAGTACTTTTAATATTTTAAGGCACTTAACTGAAATATCATATATCGTATTTTGTAGATATTTGAAGATTTAGATACTGAATAAAATTCCATTTCTCTGAGTTAGTTTTTGTCAGCTTTTATAAATTTTATTACGGCAACTACAGAGACATGCTTTTCAATATGTCTTAACAAACATTCCATTTCAATTTTCCATTCCTAAATTATACATTTTTACCTTTCTTTAATTTCGTATTATTTAAAGTTCAAGTGATATTTTTTTACCATTATTGCCAGACAAAATCCTCAGACAAAAAATTCTAAATATCGAGTTTTGAATATTTGATTAAAAATTATAGAAAACTTATTTAAAAAGATTTCTTAAACTGCACATATGTGAATGCCTATCATACAATTTGCGCAAGACAAAAACTTTTCACAAGAAATAAATATGACTTCAAATATTTAATAAATATATGCTTATTTACATACGGTTATCTGCATTCTTCAACGCGCACACTGCATTTAACTCCTTGAAAATTATTTACACGCAATTTATATGAATTTTTCAATGTTTCTTCCCTGCGTAGTTAATTCCACGATAAGGAAGACACTTTTACAAAAATGTCTGATGGGTGCTAATTGGATGCCTTGTCGATAAATTTGTCAATTTTCGTGGAAAAATTCGAAGATTCCAGAATTTGAAAGAATCTTGATGATTTTGGCAAGAAAACCCAATATTCAATTAGGACTCTAAGTCTAGCTATCTTTCGGGAACATTCATTAATTTATCAGGGGAACTATAAAAAGCTTTAAAGCAGAACAGCAATCATTTGAATCAGTATTGAGTCCATTAAAAATTCGGAAATTGTATTCAGCTCAAGCGAATTGTTAGTTGAAAATAGAAGATAGTTCTAAAGGTTTGAGTAATCCTGTAATCCTCAGGATTTCTCACTGAGCGATTTGTGCTGCGAAGATTACTTATTACAGATTTTTTGCTTGTCTGATACTGTTCGTTGCAAATACTCTTTTCATGCATGTTTCAACTGTGTTTTGTTGTTCGTGTTTTCGTGAGAATAAAGAGTCTTTGTTTGTCATTAATAGATTATTTTGCCATATGTGCATTGCACTGGACCTTTTAAATTAAGTTTTCTGCATCAATTAGTGCCAAATCAATGACTAAAAATATTTGTTATTTGTAATTTTCAGATTGGTAATAAATTACGACTGAATGTCTTAAAACTATTTAAGGTATAAAATATAAAAATTAAGCGCCTTAAAGTACTCGCATTTTCTTTTTCTTAACCTCATATAAAAAAAGAATAAGGCGGGACACAATAGCTATAAAAATAAACTATTCCTATAAAAATTCCTATAAAAATATTCCTATTTCCTATAAAAATAAACACAAAGAAAAGTATTCTGTGGACGTTTAAAATATCTGGAACATAAAAACAGTATATAATAATTAATATTAATAATATATAAATATTTAATGGTCTAAATGAGGCAAATATTAATTGACAACGGATTTTAAAACCTTCCACGCTTTTGTGCATGCGTTAGGATGGGTTTAATTTGTCAAAAAAAGGAGTGAGAGGAAAGATGAAAGGAGAAGATGTTTACATTTAATAATAAAATAAACTCGGATCACCCGCAGACTGAATTAAAATAATGTGCTAAGAAACGACACGAAAAAAATTAAAAAAAAGTATCTAATAGAACAAAAATCAAGATCAAAGAATGACGAAGAATTCCCGAAATACGCTCATCCTTCTGCGTTTCTCCCCTTAATAAGATAGAATTGTCGAAAAGTGGTCGTCTCAGAATATTGAAATGAACAGTAATTATATTCTATATAGATTGAATCAATAAATGTCTTGATGGCTTTCGAATTTTAAATTTAAAATTTTTGCACAGACCTTGAATTTAATTTCTCTGTTCAACAAATTTTCGGTTATTTTTATAAATTAAATATTATGATGGGCCAGGAAAATATTTATTGAATAATCTTTTGAGATATTGTAAAAGACATAAAAAATATCATGTATCATTGATGAAATGCCCAGTTTTTGTGCAGCTTTCACCATTCTAAATGGTTTCGCCGATGGCCAACTTTCAAAAAGATGCAGCGTTTAGGACGGTGGGCAAATAGGCCACCTTCGTAAATGCATCTGGCTACAGTAAACCGCGACACTTGTCACTCTGTCGCTCTATACAGTTGCTGAAGAGTGGCGCTTGCTGACTAGTATCGGGCTCGTTTCGCTTGCAGAACGATTAATCGGTCATTCACTGCAGTTGTTTTCCTGGGGCGACCACCACCAAACTTTCTAACAACTGTACCTATGGTTTGGAAAGCTTTTCAAGCGCGTGAAAAGACACTTTTGTTGATTCCGAATTCTTCAACTAAACTGATCAAATTGAGCCCCTACTCCAGCTTTCGGATTATTTTTCCAGGTGTGGAATCATCCAGGTGATTTATGCTAACCATATTCTACGAAAGAACTCACTTGAACTTGCAGCGAATGTCTTTAATTGCGCCTTCGCAGTTCCTTTAGTTGTAGTCCTGAGCTGCGTACGCCGACTGTACGCGTTTTGCGCACACTCACGTCACCTATGATGTTTTGTTCCTGATATTTACATAGAGTGACAAGCGACAGAGTGACAAGTATCGCGGTTTACTGTGGTCAGATGCATTTACGAAGGTGGCCTATTTGCCCACCGTCCTAAACTCTGCATCTTTTTGAAAGTTGGCCATCGGTGAAACCGTTTAGAGCGGCGAAAGCTGCACAAAAACTGGGCATTTCATCAATAGAGTCGTGTTTTCTTTACGGATGAGAGTCTTTTCAGTGCCACAAGTGATTCTCAACGCCAGTTGATTTAGAGAGAGGTCGGGGCACGGTTTCATCCCAGTAACATCACGGAAAGAGACCGCTACGATGGTCCAGGAGTTGTCGTCAAGGAGGCCTTATGCTGAACGGACGGATTGAGCTCCACGTTTTCGACAGAGGTTCTGTAACTGGACTGCTGACGTTCAGCAGCTGCTAGAAAGTGAAGATATTACTCGAATGGATTGATCAGCATTCTTTCTTGATTTAAATCCCATAGAACATGTATGGGATGCTTTGGGAAGACGCCTTGCGGCACGATTACATCCTCCGGAGAACACCCAACAACTGAAACAGATGCTGATTGAGGAATGGGCACTCTTACCTCAAGAACTGTTGGACAATCTGATGCTGAGTATGGAGAGACGGTGCGGAACAACCCTTGCAGTAAGAGGAGGGCATATTCCCTACTAAGAAACATCTGCTTGTTATTCTTCCTCTTGGCCAGACAATAATGTATAGCGATACTTTGAGTTCAATAAATCCTTTTTTGTTTGATTTTATTCTATATGCATTGTATTCATTTTAGCGCAACTATGCTTTCTTCAACGGTTAAGTGCAAAACTATGTCTCTCATTTCTGAATTTCATGTCTCTCAGATGACTTCTCTTGGTGTTATGACAAAAAAAGCACTTGCTGCTTAAGTTTTGCACACCAGTGTGATAAGATTTCAATCCTGAAGGATTCTGTTTCCTGTACTACCTTTAAAACGTCTGTTAATAAAGCAATAGAGTTTAAAGTTATGTTTTAACTGAAGTCAATTACATACATTTCAAATTGAAATTCAAAAGTTTGGTAGAAAATTAAGGAAATGAATATTGCATTGACAAAATGTTGTAAGGCTTCAAAAATAGCATAAGTTGTATTCCTAACAAAATTTGAAGCTTAAAATATCATGTAGGGGAAGTTTTTAAGACTAAGTTACATTTAAAATATAATTGGAAATTTTAGCAAACCATAATCTTGATGAATCAACTGGTCGTCAAGGCCTGTTGGTGATGAATAAGAAAATAGAATCACAGTAAGAAGAACGACAAAATACGGAAGAGAAAAGACGATATATTACTGTCAGTTCGTTTCCAATGGCGCTATAATTTCACTCGATTTAACTCAATTAGGAAAGTTCATTAACGTAATAAATTCAGCAGCTGCGTAGTTATTAAAACAAAACTGTTAATGAAATCATGAACCTCCATTTATGCATAAGACATTTAATTGAAGTCAAATATCATCAATTTTCATTGCAAATAAGCGCGGCTTCGAAGATAGATAGAATATTTTAAAGATAATTTTTAAAAATTGGTATTAAAAGTTTGCTTTTTCTTCTAAGTACTGAATGAATAATCCATAATATTAAAATAAATTTCTACAAAAAAGAATTAAATCTCTTTTGAAGCTTCTGGACATAAAATATTGAGTTAGAATTCAGGCCAAGTGTATAATATAATATAAAAGTTTCATAAAATCCCTAAATTACTGAATGTAAAGATCAGGGAACATAAAAATTGAGATCTGGAAAGTGTAGGCACCTTTTATGTTTTGAGGCAACTCAGCTAAGGTCAGTGAATGAAATGACACTAAACTTTATACATAATTTGTAGAAATTTCGAAAAAACAAAACAAAAACATTCTGAAATATACGGAAGTAATCTTACAGACCAGTTCAGTTCAGCTGTATTACTGTCCCGTTTTATACCAACACTTGAGCTATTTTAGGACGGACTTCATAATTTTAAACCACGTCAACTTACGAGGACGACACATGAGCTAGCACAGCCCCTCTCCAAACTTCCGCACTACACCAGAGGTAAGAAATTTGACCCCGAAGGACTTAATATGCGCCAGTCCCGCTTACATGACAGTTACACGGTAGAATGTGGTCTCGAACCTATAACTCTTCGGTTCCAAAGCCGAGGTCTTCCTACCGGGTCACCACAGCCTTGTCCTCCCGGAAAATTAGTAGAGTGAATGTATTGTGCGTGGGGCAGGAAAGCTAATTATGATTAATAAAAGCTTATTTTTAATGAATATATTGCTAAATATTAATAAAATTAGATTAATTTAATATTCATGTTTTCATTATGGTACTATCTTCGTTGGCGCGGTAGAATGTCTCCACTGAATGACTAAGTCTCCACTGTATGTAAGTTTCATTAATAAATACTATTTGTAAATTCATTCTTGAATGCCTTCTGTGTCCTCATTCTAAATTTGGCTTCATTATGTTTATTAAATACTATAGCAGCAATTGCTCGTAAAAACGGAATTTTTTTTTACAATTTTATTACTGGAATTTATTTTTTAACAAAAGAATGAAAAAATGCCTAGATATATTAAGCATGCATCCATTTGAAGAGTTGAGGTAGTTACAAATTTCACTTCAAAAGTACCTCCTAAGGGGAAAGAATTTGGCATTGAAAGAAATTTTAGTAACATGTATAAATAATAATATAATTCCCAGATAGGTATTGTCAGCATTTGTAACTTTCTGGAAGAATCTCGATATCTCGTTACTATATTGAAATATATCCATAATTCTTGTATTTCATAGTAACTTAATTTTTGTATCCAAATCTGTTATCGAATCACTGAAAATCGTTGATCATTGACTTGGTATCTATTAAAAATATCAGTAAATTTTTCTTCCCATGAATAAGAATGATATTGCAGGAAAGCCATGTAATAGATTTATAACAGTACATACACTCATGTATATACACTGCACCCACACATACACAAACATATTGATCTATTACATAAATCTTTTTATGTAAACATTGAGTTTTATTCACTTTATGATTGATAGATAACGAGCCACCTGACCGACGACAATAAAGGTTTGTTCTACCATTATTATTCGCAATATTTAATGAAAACTTTTATTATGTCGTAGTAAGTATTTATATTACCCTTGACGATGATATAGTAACAAATAAGTAAAATTAAGGATATAATTAATATCAAATTAATAGAAAATGAGTTTAAACCAACCTTATTTGTTAATTCTACTTTTGGACACAATGTTTTTGGTAAAATTAATGAATAGGTTTTCGGTTTGTTTAGCTTTTTAGAGTAACGGGAAATCAAAGTAATTCCCGTGATAACCTTGAATTGTATTTTTAAATATTAATGAGGCTTCCTGCGATATCTGATGATTGGAAAAAAATGAAAAATAAGAATTAATGGTTTTAAAACGTTTTCATTTAATTTTTTAAATTTTTTTAACGTTTTATTTCTTTATTCCTGCCTTAAAAGTTAAGATTATGATCATTTTTCTGAAGTTTAATTGCTAAATATTATTTGATTTGGAACTGAGCCTTTTCTTTATATCATTCATAAAACATTTTGTTTCCATTTACTTTTCCTGCCTATAAGTAGAAAATCAATTCCTCAGGCCCCCCCCCCTTAACCTGAGGATATGCGTTATTCCAAGAAAATATCTTGGTTGGAGAACGAAAGCAAGCAGGTTCCAAAGTTCCTTAGTATATATATATATATATATATATATATATATATATATTAGAATAAAACATGAAATACAATAAATTCGAATAGAATGCAAATATTATTCGAATAGAATACAAATATTACTCTAATATACTCTCGTCTGACTTATACGTCGTTCACATTTATGTGTCGCTTAATCACAAATCCCAATCGTTCGTAACCATTAAAATAAAAATGTAAGTTTACATGATGTAAAACTTCATTTATGCATCGCTTTTTCCTGTTTTTACACTCGTTAATATTTTGACCCTTTTATTATTTCTCCTTTCCTACTATAGGAAATATTCTTCCAATTATTTCCGAAAACTTGACTTCGGAATCTTTGCTAATTGATGAATTAATATAAGAAGTTATCTAATTTTTTTTTATTTTTTACCAGTGGGAGTGTCTCCACAAAATTTTCTAGCATATTCTTTAATAAAGATGCTATTTAAGACAGCGCCTTGTACGTCATTAGCATACAATAATCACGTAATATTAAACCTTGGCGGGAACTTAACATTTTTACTGAAACTGTCGTGTCATTCTTGGCGAGTTATTTGGCTACCAATCTCTGGTGTGCTGTTAATAAGATCCGATAATCGAATTTGTGATTTAAATGCATTTTCCCAACCGATTGTATCAAAAGTTGGAGACATAACTAAAATTATAGTCACAAAATTCCATACCAAATTTGATATATTTAAATCTGTGATTCTTTGAGACATGTTTTTGAAATTACAGACAGTCAACCTGTAAATGGTTTTGGCACAATTTGACAAATGTCTGCACTAGGATTGTTAAACCTGTGTAAAGAATTTTACCTATCTAACTCTCTTCGTTTTGTAGTTAATGTGTTAACTTATATTCGAGCAGCTGGACAGACAGACTACCTCAGAGCGAACAGGGCCGGCATTCTGGGGAGTGCGGTGGATGCTATGTACCGGCGAGGGTATTGAGGGGTTTCGCCGTGATCAAGAATTAAAATAGTGTCCTCAACAATAAGAGCGTTTACACATACTGAAAATATACGTTTTTTTCCCACGTGGTTGGCTGAGTTTCGACTTACGTTGTTATTGGGCAACGATTGCAGTGATACCTATACCTATACCTATACCTATGATTTTGATAAGGAAAACATTTCTTCATAGTGCTAATATATTACGAGATTTCGATAGGGATTTTCGTTACACTCGCGGAGAAGGCAGGGGAAACACAGGGAGATTTTAAAAGAGAATTTGCCTCATCAACGGTATTTTGCCTCTTCACGGGGAGTGTGGGAAAGTTAGACTTTTAGCTGATTCTGCTATTTAACAAAGCTTCTCTTGAATTAATTAAGTAGAGACAGTGGAATTGGGCCACGAAATAAGATAATAATTTAGAATAAAGTTACAATGGGCTAAATTAAGATGAAATCTTGAAAATTAATTACATTGAAATTAGAGTTAAAATATCATTACACACACACACACACACACACACACACACACACACACACACACACACACACACACATATATATATATATAAACAGTAGGGGAATTTAGATGTTATTTTTTTTATCACTGTAATTGATACTGTTATTGTACAAATAGAAGATGGGTTTAATAGTATACCTGATGGGGTAATAGTATTTCTGATTTCAAATTAATCACTGATATAACAAATTTAGAAAAATATAAATTAGAAAAATGTTCCAAAAACTTTGTAACTTCATCTACACAGATGTAGATGAAAACCTTATCCAAGAAATTTGTTTGTTACGGGATTTGATTTTGAATGAAAGGGATGTAAATAACGCTCAGCACGCTTTGTAATGCATACTAAATAATAATTATAATGAGTTATTTCTAAATGTATTAACTGTGTCAAAACCTTTCTTTACGTTGCCAGTTAGTACAACAAATGCTGGGCGCTCTTTCAGCAACTTCAAATTAATAAAGAATTATCTTCGGTCAAGCATCTGTTCAGAACGCTTAAATACACTTACTGTATTAAGCATCGAAAAAGAAATTGCAAAAAAATGTAATTTGTCTGAAGTAATTGATATATTATCAAAAAAAATAACACTTTAAATAAATATGATTAATAATATATGTTCAAATTTGTATATATATATATATATATATATATATATATATATATATATATATATATATATATATATATATATATAT
>JAPMOR010071061.1:191141-216820 GCA_026543865.1 Argiope aurantia
TCTAAAAGCTTGTAATTTATAACTATCCAAAGCGAATTGTAACATGCTAACAGTGTTATTAAGGCGCCGGAGTGGAAACTTCTGTAACAAAACAAAATACTACCGAGCAATTATTGATTTAAAAAATGCAGCTGGAATAATAATGTAAAAACGCGCAGGTGTTTTTGTCAGGGCTGTTGCAATCTACAGAATATATATAGTAAATATGGCAAATTACAAATCAAGAAACCATCATTTTAGAGAATGACATTTAAAATATGGCATTGGTGGCAGTTTGTAAAAATATATAAGTGTTAACGTCTCCACATTTTATTTAAAACAAAATGGCGAAAAAGTAGAGCTTCCACCAACTAGATTATGGGTAATTTACTTTTTAAATCTATTCCACTCCTTTTATTAAATGCAACTATTTATTTAGCGAAGTAACTGGGGGAAAGGGTAAATGGAAAATGCAGAGAAAGTTTCGCGAAATTAAACTTTCTGCTGACGCACTTGTATGTTTATGTAGAGGGAGGGTAGAAGTTGGTGATGATGAAATAGAGACGCCATTGTGAAATGCCATCAGAAGAAGTAGGAAGAGTTTCATCAAAAGGCAAAACTGAAGTTGTAAAAGTACTCTGCTAATGCTGTAGTCGAAATTAATAACGGAGATGCGGAAAAAATACTCAATGGAAAAATTTCAACTTATTTAAAAGCAAACTTTATTTTTAATAAGCTAGGCGATCTTTAATGGCTGGTTATTGAAATTTGTGGGGGAAAACAGTGGGAAGGGTCTCCCTAAATCTTTCTCGCATATTCTGTCATAAAGGTGTTATTCCAGAGAACGCCTTAATTGATATTGGCGTACAGTATTTACGAGATATTAACTTTAGGTGTGAATTTAACATTTTTTTTAATTCTATCGAGTCATCCTTGACGAATAATCCCTGGCATGCGTGCCAATAGTATTTAACGATCGAATTTTTGTTTTAGATACATATTTCTCAACAGATTGAAACAAAAATTTGACTTAAAATTGCACTTGTAGTCACAAATTTCCACACCTAATTTGATATATTTAAGTTCAAAGCGTTTTTTAGATTATCGCGTTTACATGTTTCTGAAAGAATACACCGACAGACAGTCAACCCGTCGCTGCATTTGACTCAAAAGTTGACAGGTGTCTGTCTATATTATAGTTGTTAAAGCTATCTAGCAGTTTAATGTACCTAGCTTTCTTAGTTATGTAATTATTATGTTAACTCATATTTGAAAAGCCGGACAGATGGATTTCGTCTGAACAGATTTTACTCAAAAATTTAAGCCTGGGTACCAAATTTCATTCGTCTAGATCAAAACATTTTTGAGTTATCTTTGAGAGAGACAGATAAGCGGACATTTTCCAAGATAATTTTTTTCGAACTCAGGGAGGTTTGAAGCGTCGAGGTTCGTCCAAATCTCGAGTTCGAATTTTTTGACGTTTACTATTCTTTCGTTATATTACATATATGAGAAAGCAAAAAGGCAAATCAATTCATTGATAGGAATGTTAGTATAGAATTAGGGAAATTGCCTATGATATAAATAATTTAATTACGTTTCAAATTAAGTCAATATATTGTGAAATAAAATAAATTTGTATGTATAATGTTTAGGTGCTGATCTGAAAAAAAAAATGGTTTAAATTTTGTTAAATAATGAGTTGACTCCTTTGATATTTGTTTAATAATCAGTTTCGGAATAATTGATTTTAGGAAGACAAAATTTCAACTATAGTTTGAATTTTGAGGGTCACCAGAATCAGTAATGAATTATATATTTTGCATTTCCATGAGCAAATTAAATCATTTTGAGTGGTCCCTCCAAAACTTTCTCACATATTCACTGGTCAAGATGTTATACCAGAGAGCGCCTTCCATAGCACTGGCGTGAAATTGTTACAAAATAATAACCTTTTGCGTATATTTAGCATTTTTATTGAATTCTATCGTTTCATCCTTGGCGAGAATTTTGGCGATTCCGAAAATCGAATATGTATTCCAGAAGCATTTTTCACAATCGACTGAAACAAAAATTGTTAGAAGGCTACATTTATAGTCACAAAATCCAATATCAAATTTAATATATTTATCTCCTTGTGTTTTTGAGTTATCGCGTTTATATGATTCTGAAATTAAAGACCGACAGATGATCAACCTCTCATCAAATTTGGCTCAAAATTTGATATATATCTACACTATAAATGTTAATTCTGTGCATCGAGTTTTAAATATCTTGCCCTCTTCGTTTTGTAAATTTTCGTTTTGTAATTTTTTGAACTCAGGGAGACGGTATTAAAAGGCCATAAGCCTTTCAGCCCAAATCTTAGAAAATCCAAAACTGTTTTTGATTCACAAATGCCAAGCAATCCATAAGCTGTAAATGAATTCTTACTCATACTCAGTCTCTTCCCCAAGTGGATGCATTAATTCAATTTTAAATAAATTCAGCTCATAAATGCAGATATAGAAATGATAATATGAGACCCGAAGTGGCCAAGCATAGTGCGAAAACTGAGGCGTGTACTCAAATCCAGGGTAATTTAATCGTATCACACTGAAATGACGGTGATAATTCGATAATTAAATATGTAATTACATTATACTTGAATAGGCTGCCGCTGCTTACGGAGATTATTGATTTGCAAATGTGAGAGTAACAACGATTAATGTATTGGAATTAATGCAGTGGAAAATAATCAAACTGTTGCGCTTGCCTTTACCCAGGGGCGATTTAATCAACTCTTCAGGAAAATGGATGCTGTACATATTAAATTTGTGCAACGGTAGAGGTAGAGGAACGTTGATATACAACAAAGGTAGATGGGTTAACAAGATATTACATTCACATATTGCAGCGTACATTAAATGCAGGTAAATGAGAATAAACAATGTATTTTACAGTCGCCTTTGGCGACCAGTTTGTTCGCCCAGATGATTGACTTTCTAAGCATTTATATTATTTATGGAATAGAATTTTTTTTAAAAAAATATTTATCTTTGTTATTTAAGGTATCCGTTTAGGTTCGGAGACGATTTTTTTAAATATTAATGTTAATGGGATTGTCATTTATTAATATGATAAAATGATGAATAGAAGTGAAATTGCTTAAATATATACGTAGCTTTAGAAAGAAAAAGCATATTTTGATGCAAATTTTAGCATTTATTTACAAAATCCAATATTGTTCTAAAAAAAAGAATTGTTATAGTTTTTCATCTTTCTTTATAACATTACATGTGTAATGTATTTTAGAGTGTAACTAATTATTATCTAAGAATTATAATCAAAAATAGAAGTTTTGTGTTTTATATATAAAATTATCTATGAAAATGTGGAATTTTTTCAACAAAATTTGCCTTAAAAAATCATGAATATATATGTAAAATTTTCAGCATCTTATCCATAGTTCATTACATTTTGCATTACATAACGAGCACTAATTGTAAATTTCATTAAGATATCTTGATTATGTTTTAGGATATGACGATACTCGTATAGTAGAATTGTGGAAAGACTCTTTCTTCAGAAAATACAGGTAAAGTTTTTAAATGCTTATAAATAAGCATCACGTACATGCAAATAGTATATTATAACTTGCCTTCTAATTGACATAAAAACAAAAATAAAGATATCACTGGAAACAGAAATGTGCCTATTTTTTAAAACTGCATTTTAAAACTAATTCATGTTTTCAACCTAGTCGAATACTTTAATACAACTGGAAATAAGGAGTTCAATTCAATAAACTTATTACAAATCAATATAGGTGTATACATTTCGAAATAAAAACGGAAGTGAAAATCCTATTGCTGAATCAATGATAGACAAGAAAAAAAAAAAAAGATAGTATGTTTTGATGGGCGAGTTTGAATTACATTAGATCATTTCCTGTGGCTTATGACACTTTACAAGCCCTCTGACAGTTATCTGTCAGCGATTTAAGCCGAGTGAGCATTTCTTGCTTTTTCAGTAGAACCAATTAGGGCCAAGAGTGCGACTTAGCTACTTAATGCTTCACATTCACTTACACAACCCCCTTTTTACGGGGGGGGGGGACATTCACACACTCTCACAGATAGAGCGCAGAAGAAGAACAACCATGCCCGAACCGGAAACACCCAGATCACGGGAAAGACACGCTACCCCTATGCCAGGACACCGGTATTACATCATTTAAAAACATTATGGCATATCGTATTGAATTTAAAATATTCTTAAAATTAAAGGGAAATATTTTGGAAATGTAATTTATATCATTGAAAATGTAATTTTTTGAGTTTTAAGATATTACAGAATCTTTTTTTATCGAACGATTATTTTTGGTGACATTAATATCAATTTCCGTTAGTGTGTCATAATGATTACCCATTCTGGTAACAATTAAATTTTATTTTTGAGCTTAATTAAAAATCTTATTTGAAGTAAATTTCTTTTGCATGTTCTTTTCTCTGCCCGAATGTACTTTTTGATGATAAGACCAGCTATCACCAAATATATCAAATGATATTTTGTAACTTTATTAATTAACTAGGCGAAGCTTTAAATTCAATGCAGCTGTTAAATCGTTCTCTTAATTTAGATTGAAATTCGTTTATAGGCTTTATTTTCATTTAACTGTTGCCATTCGTTAATAAATAATAAGACTGATATCTGTATTAATACGTTACCATTATATATAGATTTCTATGATGAAATTTCTCCAAACATTATTTATTTTTAATTTGAAGAATTTCCCCGATTATTTTAAATCAATAAATACTCTATAATTGTTTAAAATTCGACGTTTGCTTCTTCAAAGGTAGCACAGAACTACATGAATAAATTGATCCATTTGGCATCATTATTTTAAGCCAAAATGGTGATGAATTGGCGATGGGGGAAACTGTCTTAAATATTGTTGTCAACAGATAAAGAATAACCCAATTTTCAGTCAATTAACCTGTCTTAGTGTCTGGAAAACAAACACTAGGATAAAAATAGAGTCTCTTTTATTTCTAAATTTAAAATATTTACAATTTTTAAAAATTAATTTTATTTGGAATAGTTTTGAGCTTAATTTTGTCAATAGGATATTTGATTGATAGAATGAGATATTTTATATCAATCTTTACTACTAATAAAGATAAACTTGTGTCCGTGTTGACGCGTTGGAGGGTAGAAATCAGCATCTTAGAGCTACATTTTGCGAAATAAATTAAAATTTAACTTCATTAAAAAAAGGAAATTTTAATTTTTTCTCCGATAACTTCTTAAGATATTACGGAACAAAAATGATTTTCACACCTTTTTTAATTTTTTAAAAATTATCTTTTCACTGAATAGGATATATTGATTTTTTTTTCTATTTTTAAACAATTTTTACTTTTTGGTATATGTAACATAGTGAAATTATAATCATCATCAAAAAATTCAAACTCGAGATTTTGGCGAATCTCCACGTTTTAGACCTCCCTGAATTAGAAAAATACATTTTTGGAAAATGTTGGTCAGTGACAACACGATAATTATAAAACAAAAAGTTCATACAGAGTTTTAATATCTACAGTGTAAACATGTTTTGAGACAATCTGAATATGGGGTGACTGTCTGTCAGTAAGTATTTTTAGAACACAAAGGCACAATGACTTAAACATATCAAATTTGGTATGGGATTTGGTATCTACAATTACTGTTTTGTTCCAATATTTCAATCTGTTGAGAACTCGCCAAAGATGAGATGATAGATTTAGTAAAAATACTAAATTCACGCCAAAAGTTAATATTTCGTAACTATTGTACACCAGTGAAGTGTAGGGCTGGAAGATAATAGAACTTCAACATCGCAATGTATCGCTCAATATATATATCGATATTTTTCGATATATCGTGAATAATTATTTATATATAGCAATTATAAGTTATAAATAGCATCTCTTAACATATTGATTGATCAGAATGACTCCAAATTAAAGGAAGCTTCAATTTATATAATAAAAATATTTGTTTTGTTTCGAATAAAAATATTTAGATAATAATGTTGTTAAAACCCCTTTAATAAAGAATGTCAACGCCAAAGCAATGTCTGTATGTTACAATTTATAACATTGAGCTTAAAACAAGTAATTTTATATATTAGAATATGAGTTGAATTTTTATATATTAGAATATGACAGCATTTATAGAAATATTAGCAAAAATTCTGTATGAAGGTCAATAAGAATGAAGAGTAACAAAAATAAGCACTAAACGGTAACCAAAACGAAATCGAACACCTAAATTAATTCTGAATATCTATTTCTTGTATCGCGATTTATCGTGAACTGTCATAATTTCGATAAATCAATATTTTTTAAAACTTTCATCGGAAAATGGATTTTTTTTTCCGAAATCGAAAATCGGCACAGCCCTAGTCAGGAGTTCTCTGGCATGACAAATTTATTAGAGAGTATGCGAGAAAGTTTTGGAGAGACAACCTCTGCTGTTCGTCTGTTTTTCTCGGGGAAACAAATTAGAGAGAAGAATTATTTAATTAAAAAAATCTGTACTTGCATTTGTGCCAAATTTTGGTTTCTTTTGTGCAGATGACTAAATATTTTCCTCTCTTCTCTAAACTAAATGCCAAATTTTATTTCTCGTTTTCTTCCTTCTTTTTCAAATGCTGCCATTGCTAATTATTTCCAAAAAATGTAAAGTCGATGAAGATATAAAAAATAATTAAAACACATTTACTTTATTTATTATCATTGCAGATGAATATTCGCAAAATATTATTTAAAACACCGAGATGATGGCATTATGTAAAAATGTTTAAAAAACGCATGTTCCATATTTTATTTAAACCGAATCTTATGCCGTGTTTACACTCGGCCAGTTTATAAGACGGCCAGTAGGCAGGGTATGCGCAGAGAGGGACTGATTTATGTTTACTACAATTTCATAACATAGATTCAGGCATTCTATTCTTGGCTATTAATTACCGTTTTGGTGTCCTTCAATTTTTCTTTTCCATTGCGTATCGTATTAAAGTGATGGATATTTACACAAAGAAACAAAGTAAAATAAAAAAAAAAGTCAGCATACCTAAATTTGAAAAACTATGGGAAAGAAATAGCAAATAAAATAACACACACACACACACACACACACACACACACACACACACACCAGAAAAAACAAAGAGCAAACTATGTTGGAATTAATCTATGATAAGTAATTTTTTCACGCCAAAAAATCCACCAAATTCAACAAATGCCTGCACAGTAATAAAAATATATAAATAAAAAAAAATACAGTGGCATGTTGTTGTCCCGTTGGGCCATGTACCGAGCAGTACGTTACAGCCTTTGTACGCATGTGCTGTCTTCTGCCATCTTATAACTGGTGGAGTGTAAACCCGGCATTAGGGGAAAAACATAATATCGCGTGCTACCGAGATTACAGCAATTTGCTTTTTTAATTATTTACTATCATTTATTGACTGAAAGAATATATTTTTCAAAATAATTCCAGGAAAGGGGATAAAAAGATTGTAGATCAAGTTTCATTAAACTAATTTTTCAGTTTTCTTTTTCAATTTCTGTACAAAACACAAACTGATAATTATAAAATATAACCACAATAGAAGTCTCCATATTAAATGGAAAACGTTTTATAAGAGAAGTAAAAAAATGAAGTTGTATAAATAAGATGCGATTGCTGCAGACGATTAATTAATTACAAAGCATGAAGGAAAAAATACTCCGTGGAAACATTTCAACTTAATTAAAAAATAAATTTCATTTTTAATATCCTTGGTGGATTTCTTCATTTCTTATATATTAAAAATTTATAGAGCAAATACGGAATTGTGTTAGGAATACAAATACTGAGTTTTAGAAATTGGTTGTGATATGGAGCGTTTGATTAAAATTCAAATTAAGTCGACATTTATTTGGGAAACGAAATATTTTGTTAAGATAATATTTAGGTATTAAACTTAAGTATTAAAAGAAAAAAAAGTTAGCAGTTAATAAAGAAAGTTAAATTAATTATTTGATGAAGTCAGTTATCTATCTATATTTATATCTATACTTCTATTCTATACTTATAAATAAAGCTCTATGTGTGTGTGTTGGCGCTCTACAGGCCAGGTCATTTGACCTACAGCTACCAAATTTGGTACATGTATACCTTGGAGGTCGGAAATGTGCACCTGGGGTCCCTTTTTTTGAATTTTTAATTAGAATTTTAATTACTAATTAAAAACTAACTTTCCCGCCAAAAAACTCTTCATTTTCCCCACCGCCAAATGAGTAAGGCTTCAGTTTTTTACCCACGATAATGAGGCGAGGCATAAAATTCAAACGATTCTGTTTATTTTCTTAATGTTTGATGCATTTAAAATTAAACACTGCTAATTAATCGATATTTCAGATTCATTCTGAAGTACTTTTGAATTAAAATAACACAGAATAAAGGAAATTAAAAATGTCTAATTCGCGTAGCGTTACCCCAACTGGCGTAGAAAAATTCACGCATTTGCGTTACCGTAACTGGCGTTAAAAATTCACGCATGCGCATTGTGTTCTGATTGTTGACATGACAACCATTATCAACGGATGATTAAAATTATATTTAGGTTAGTTGCATGCTTTTGTAATTAAATTGTATTTATGTTAGTTATATATTTTTTGTATATGCTTATAGTTTTAATTACATCGTTTTTTTAAGTAATTTTTTTTAACCTGTTTTCAATTATTTAAATTGTTTTTAGGTTAGTTGCATGCTTTTGTAATTAAATTGTATTTATGTTAGTTATATATTTTTTTGTATATGCTTATAGTTTTAAGTACATCGTTATTTAAATAGTTTTTATACCTGTTTTTGACCGATTATTTTAAACGATTCATTTTATTTTCTTAGTGTTTGATGCATTTAAAATTAAACATTGTTAATTAATCGATCTGTTCATGATGAACCTGAGAAAATTTTGTTGACAAATTCTTGAGATATTATATAAATTAAGAAAGATATTCTTTAGTGCCCATAAAGTTTAAACGCTCAGTGACTCTGTTATCAGTAATCATATTATAAAAAAATACTTCATTTCAGTAAACAATATTATTATATTAATTGCAGATTAATTTTTTCCACTTTAATTTAAAGCATAAATTCTACGAAAGGTAACAAAAAATTTGAGATATACATATTACGTTGTGACTGAAGGCCTTTATAATATTATGAGTGAATTATATGACTATTAAAATTTGAAGTTTAAAAATATTTTTATGAAGAATCTATTTAAGTTGGAATTGCGTAAAATATTTAATTATTAAAATTTAAACGAATATTAAGATTGGTGAAACGGCTGGTCGCCAAAGGCGGCTAGTACTTATATAAAGCTCATTGTGTGTGTGTGTGTTGGCGCTCTACAGACCAGACCGTTTGATCTACAGCTACTAAATTTGGCATATGTATACCTTGGAGGTCGAGAATGTGTATCTGGGTTTCCTTTTTTTGAATTTTTAATTAGAATTTCAATTATTAAATAAAAACTAACTTTCCCGCCAAAAAATCTTTTCATTTTCCCCACCTCCAAATGAGTAAAGCTTCAGTTTTTTTCCCACACTAATGAGGCTAGGCTTAATATTTTTCGGCCCATTATTTCAAACGATTCTGTTCATTTCCTTAACTTTTGGTGCATTTAAAATTAAACATTATTAATGAATCGATTTTTCAGATTCATTTTGAAGTACTTTTGAATTAAAATAAAACAGAATAAAGGAAATTAAAAATTTCTAATCTGCATAGCGGTATCCCAACTGGCGTAGAAAATATCACGCATTTGCGTCACCATAACTGGCGTTGAAAGTTCACGCATGAGCATTGTGTTCTAATTATTGACAACTATTTTCAACGGATGATGACTTGATTTAAATTATTTTTAGGTTAGTTGTATGCTTTTGTAATTAAATTGTATTTATGTTAGTTATATATTTTTTGTATATGCTTATAGTTTTAAGTACATCGTTTATTTAAGTAATTTTTTTAACCTGTTTTCAACCTATTATTTTAAACGATTCTGTTTATATTCTTAGTGTTTAACGCATTTAAAACTAAACAGTGTTAATTAATCTATCTTTTCATGATGAATCTGAGAAAATTTTGTTGAAAACTTCTTGAGTTATTATATAAATTAAGAAATATATTCTTTAGTGCCCATAAGGTTTAAATACTCAGCGACTCTATTTTCAGTACTCATATTTAAAAAAATGTTTCGTTTCAATAAAAAAAAATGTTCTTATATCAATTGCACTTAAATCATTTCTACTTTAACTTAAGGCATAAATTCTATGCAAGCTAACAGAAAATTAGAGAGATACATATTACGTTATGACTGAAGGCCTTTATAATATTATGAGTTAATTATATCACTATCAAAATTTGTAGCTTTAAAATATTTTGATGAAGAAGCTATTAAAATAGGAGTTTCATAAAATATTTAATTATTAAAATTTTAACGAGCATTGAGATTGGCGAACCGGTTGGTCGCCAAAGGCGGCTAGTAATTAATAAAACAAGTTAATAAAAAATGAAATGTTACGAAAAGGTAGGGTATAGTATCATATTTTGATTTGAGCAATTTTTCAATTTACTAAACAGCATAAAAATAATCCTTGACTTGACCACCTAATAGTAATTAAAAGAAACAACAAATTCAAATTTGAAATAAATTCTCCTACATTAGTTCCTACTTATAGGTAGGTACATAATCTGTGACGACCTGTCCTAGGAGTATCACATCTTCACGCTGCGCTGGGTGTCGCGGTTCGATCATGGTTGTTCTCCTCTCTGTCTTCTATCTTTTAGGTGTTTGAAAGAGCCCCATATAAAAAGGGGCTATACAAGCGAATATGTGTCATCTTCATTTGAGCTAGAAATCAAACTTCTACCCCGGGTGATCAGAGGTCTGGGCCCTCAAACGCTGCTGCACACTCGGCTTAAATCGTTGATATGTGTAATAACAACAGCTATAATATAAGCAAGGGAGTAGTAACCTTGTAGAATGAAAAAATAATAGTATTTTGTAAACTTGTTTTAATATGCAAGTTACTTGATTAGTGATAACTTGAATGAGATATTAGTAGTAACTTTGCAACTTTTTCTCTCACTCTGTCATTCAATCAGTGTGTGTAGAGATAATAAAAAATAAACAAATGAGACTTTTCATTTTCTCGTATACATGGTATAGAGATAATATAGTTACTCGAAAAAAAATCGAATTTGAGAGTTTGGCGAATTTCTACGATGTAAACTTTCCTAAGTTTATATATATATATATTTCTGGAAAATGTCTGCCTGTCTGCGACAAAGATAACTCAAAAATTCTTTGAGTTATATAGTTTAAAATTGGTATACGGTCTGTACATCATATTGACAGATTTTTGTCAAAGTTTGAGTAAAATCTGTTCAGAGGAAGTCCTGTGTCCGGCTGTTCAAATGTAAATTAACACAATAACTATACATCGAAGAGAGCTAAATATATAAAATTGGGTACACAGATTTAACATCTATACTATAGACACATATCAGATATTGAGCAAAATACTAAAAGAGATGGATCATTTGTTGGTATGTACTTTCAGAGACAGGTAAAGCAATAACTCTAAAACGCTGTGACATGAATATGTCACATTTGGTATGTGATTTTTAAACTCCAAATGTTGTTTTTTGTCAAATTTTGTTTTAATCCATGGGGAAGAACTCCTGTAAAATACAAATTCGATGATTGCATACTTTTAACTGCATGCCAGAGATTAATCTCCAAAAAAACAACAACAACATCGCCATGCATGTATGATACGACAGATTCAGTAAAAATACTAAATTCACACTAAAGGTAAATATCTCGTAATTATTGTGTGCCAATTACATGTTAGGGCTTCTCTAAATGTAGTTCTTGGTCAAAGTTTTGTTTCAATCAATAGGGAAGAACTCGCATAAAACCCAAATACGATTATAGCATACTTTTATCCGCATGCTCGAGTTTATACGCCAAAAAAAAAAAACCCGCCAAGAATAACACGGTAAATTTAATAAAAATGTCAAATTCACGCCAAAGGTTAATATTTCGTAATGATTGTACACCAATTACATGCAAGGTCTTCTCTAGGATGACACCTTTATTAGAGATTATGCAGGGATATTTTGGGGAGATTTCACACTAGTTTGTATTTTTAGATGATGATTTAAAATCCATTTTTGTGCTGCAACATTTTCGGAATATAAAGGGGAAAAGGTAAAATTTCTTTAGTTTTTCAATTAATTAGAATCTTAAAAAATCTCTCATAAGCGTTCCTTTTTGCCTTCCAAAGTATTACTAACAAATTTAGTATTTTTTGTTCAATTAGTCTATCCTGTGTAGCGCAAATACATACACAAACATATATCAGACACACCAGCATGCATCTTTATATTTAGAAGAGAACATAATCTCTTATAAAGGTGTTGTCCTAAAGCAGACAAGCAATAATTACGAAATATTGATCTTTGACGTGAATTTAGCCTTTTTGCTCATGAATCTATCGTGTGATACTTGGCGAGTAATTCCAGGTATGGGGTTAATACCATTCAAAAATCGATTGTTGTGTTTTAGCCTTAATTTGTCCAACCTATTTTACCCTTTATTTACTGACGGTATATAAAAGTACCATTTAAATCTGGCTTATATCTTCGTAATATGACAAATTTTTCTGATGGTATACTAAAAAACACGGATAATGTAACCCACATAGCAAGAAGTTAATATAAGCTAAAAGTAGGAATTAGAAATATTTAATTATTAATTAAATTAATTAAGATATTTCTATTAATTAAAATATTTTTCTTGGGTTCCCTGGGATTATTCTGCAAGAATACTTAATTTCTAGTGCAAAAATGAAGTTGAAAAATTGATGGCAACATAATTCAGCAAATAAAGGGTTAAGCAAAGGTTAGAAACAGTGCACTTGTAATCACAAAATCCCATACCAAATTTGATATATTTGTCATTGCGTTTTTGAGTTAACTAGTTTACAGGTTTCATAAAGTACAGACCTGCAGACAGCGAATCTATTGTTTGATTTGCTACAAAATTTGATAGTTCTCTCTACTATATATTTAAAATCTGTATACCTCATTTTACTATCTACCTCTCTTCGTTTTGTAGTTATATTCGAACAAATGGTCAAGCAGACTTTTCTTTTAAATATTTGATCAAGATTTGAAAGAAATCTAAAAATTTTATGTAAAGACCACACGCCATATTCCATCCGTTTATTTCAAATCGCTTTTGAGTTATCTTTGCCACAGACGGATGGACAAACCGGAATTATGACAAAAGTGTTTTTTTTTTAACTTCCAAGGTGTAACATGTGCAGAGTCGGCAAAATCTCGAGTTCGAATTTTTTGACGATTACAATGCTTTCTCTATACTTTGTATACGAGATATTAAAAATACAGAGTTATTTGCAACAATTGAATCAATCACAACAAGCAACAACAACAAATCTGATTGAAGACAATGTAAATATGTAGTAAATGTTTCAAACTAAGCTATACCAATCTAAAACTATCCCTTATTCAAAACTACCGCCAAACCCGTAACCCATAGTCTTAATTTCATCGAAATTTATCACCATCTCCGAAGTATCGATTGAATTTTGAATAAATTTAGCTCATCATTACATATATTGAATATCAAAAGAAAGAAGCGATAATGAGATAGAAGACGTAGTCAAGCGTGAAGAGTTAATTGCAGTTGTGAGCAATCCGTGGCATCAAGCCGCATCATTTCAAATAACAGCGATAACTTGGATAATTAAATATGCATATATATTATACCCGAATCGGCCGCCGCTGTTTAAGCAATTTCATGAGTAAGCTCATTTTCAAATCAGAATATAATGGAGGTCAATTTAATAAAACTAATGCGCTAGAACCGATTCCAGCCGTTGTGTAAGAGAGTCTGGTGCACGTTAAATCCGTCGGGGCAAACCTTCTCCCACTAGTGTGGTGTGGTGTGGTGCGGAAGTTTGGATAGGAGTGTGGTACCAGCTCAGGTGTCGCCCTCGTCATCTGACCGCTGTTCAAAATTACGAGGTCCGTCCCAAAATAGGTTTAATGTTGCTTTAAAAACGGGCAGAAACTGTAACTAAACTTAACTATCTAAAGTAATTATTATAAGTAGTAAATATATAGATGTAATTTATATTATTTCTAAAAGATTCTTTGGAAGAATCTACATACATTCTGTCTATATATAAGGGTTGCCCAAATGAAAAATGGACAAGTTGAATGAAAAGAGTACCTTTATTGGAAATAAAAAGAAATTGCTATGGGCTTTGTAACACAGGTTCCATCGTTTAACCTTTGCTATAGAAAGATGGGGCTTGATTCTTGAGGAAATCGTCCGAATGAAATTGTATCCCTTGTTATTACAAGGGATACAATTAAGTGACCTTAATGACCTCTCTTAAGTGACCCAAACATGTGGAAGTCAAAGGGTGATAAAAATGGTCTGTACGGCGGGTGTTCCAACACTTCCCAACGGAATTATTTTTAAGGTCGTCTGGGTTTCACATGAGACGTGTGGGCGGTCATTGTCATGGAGAAGGATGACTTGTGCTAGAAAGCCTGGCCATTTGTTTTTGATTGCTTTCCATAGTTTCTTCAGAGTACTGCAATCAAGTGTTGAACTGATAGTGTCCCCTTGGGGCAAGAAATGAATCAATAGGGGTCTATGGTAATCGATATATCAAAAAATATTACTACCGTGGGCTGTTCCCATCTCAATCCATGTATAGCATGGTTTTACTTTCGACCAGAATCCTCTAATACCAACAGCTTTCACGGTTGAACTCCGTATGTAATGCATACCTCTTACAACTCTTTATATCCCTATTCGATGGAGCTGCTATAGTTGCTGTCATACTAAGGCAATCAAAAGCGTCCATTTTTTATTTGGGCAACCCTCATATTATGTAACCAAACTTTTTTTTTTTTTCGTATTTTATTTTACATTAACCAGCGGGTATGTGACCACGGAATTTTCTGATATACTCTACAATTAAGGTCTTAAATCTCCATCTTCTGTCTAAAGTTACCTTTGATAAGCGCGCAAATTGTAAGGCTGTTTATAGTTCATAGCAATCTCTCGAATGGCATTGGTGAATGACAGATACGAAATATTGTGATATTTCTCCCAATTCCCAAATTTTCCAACTATGGTCACCAGACTTTCAATGTTTTTGATATATTGTTCAACAAGGAAAACACGTTGTTCTATCCTGTAACGCTCTACTTTTACTAAGCCTAATCAATCAGCTATCAAATAGTTTTTTAAAATTAGGCCGCCAGCACTTTACTTCACATATGGTGAACAATTCAAATCTCAAGTTAGTTTTGGGACACTCTTTATAATTTAGTTTAAGTTTGTGTATTCTTAATAAAGTAAAATATATACAAAAAAAATTATATCTCCTTTTGCAGTGTGAATGACGTGCATCTTGAAAATGAATGCTTTATTCTTTTTCTCGCAAAAAAGTGCGCGTAGCTGAAAGGAAAAAAATTAAATCTGATTAATTAAATACGTTAATTCTAACAAATATTCCTAATTTTACAATTCATGTTAACTTTGAAATGCAGAATGATGATGAAAATCGTATCATTTCTATTAAAAATAAAGATGAATGCATGTAATGGGTAGGTGCAAGGTCACTACATCCAGTTTGACCTACAGTTACCAATTATGATACATACATGCCTTGGAGGGAGGGAGTGTCCACTCCCAAACTATTATTTTGTATTATTTTTGTAAATTTTTGGCATTTTGCACATATAGCTTTTGAAAATATTATCGCAAAAATATGAATTCTGCACCTTTCGAAATTATAAAAGAAATATCTATTCAATGATGGTAATTAAAATCTAGTGCACATTTTTTCTTAATTTTGAAAACTTTTTAAATTTTTTTTTTGTCAAATTTCCAACAATAGGTATTATTGATACTTCGAAATTCAAACCGTTTTCATCAAATATTTACTTGCATGGATTTCTTCCATTGTTGAAATGGGCAGCGGTTGCCTGGTGATAAAGTTTTAGGTTCATGACCCGATTCCACCAAAGACCCATGGCGTAAGCGGGTCTGGTGCACATTAAATCCGTCAGGGCTGGTGTGGTGTGGAGAGGGGGTGTCAGCTCAGGTTTTGTCATCGTCATCTGAACGCGATTCGAAATTACTAGGTCGGTCCCAAAATAGCCCTAACGCTGCTTTAAAACGGGGCGTTAATATAACTAAAACTCCATTGTTGAAATCTAAAGAAGAAGGAATCTGTTTGATTAATATATGTGTAGTTATCTGTTATCTGTCAAATTACAATTCCGCGAAACAATACGTTTAAAAAAATTTACATTTCATTATTTAAAAGAAAGATAAACAACACATTTATGTTTTAATAAGGTGATAATAGTTTGTTTTTATGTTTAATAAGCTTAACAGAATAACGATTACGTTTAATAGGATACATTAACGTTTAATAAGCTTAGTAGGATCGCTCTAATGCTAATGAACTCATTTGCATTAGAAGGGATCATGTACATGTGAGCGAAAAAAGTTGTAAATCAATTGAAATAACATGACTTTGAGGTTTTACATTTTGACGGAATCATGGACATGAGGCTGAATCCAGAAGCTTCTGTAGGAGTTAAGTATAACTAATATTTCCAACCAATCAACTATTCTCCCAAGGTGGTTAATTTCTAATAATCCGTTAATAATCTCATAATCTTATTCTAATACATCTCATAAAACTTCAAATAATCTCATAGAGCCTATGAAAAATAAAATTTGTTCAAGCAAATTGAAGCTCATTTACGAGGTTTATCTTTCCATACTAGGAAGCAAATAAAATCTGATTATTCGAACCGAATTAGGATTGATATAGTTTAGTTTAGTTTAATTAGAATTCGTTTTAAAGCAACACTAGTGCTATTTTGTGACGGACCTCATAATTTTGAACCGCTGTTAGATGACGAGGAAGATACCTGAGCTGGCAACCCTTTTCCAAACTCTCACACTGCACCAGTGGGAAGACGTTTGGCCCTAACAGATTAGCAGACCTGCTTACATGGCGGTTCTTCGGGGGAATCGGATCTCGAACTTGAAATAGTTCAGGTCAGAGACCTTACTACAGGGCCACCGCCGCCAGAAGTACGATTGAATTCGCAATACGTAAACAAGCAACCCTCTTCAAATATGTTACATGTCAATTTCAAACTGCCAACATAAGATATCCAATATATATATATATATACAAGTAAAGATAGGAAACATATTACAGTCATGCCAGCAACTCAAAATATTACTTCATTGACAAATCGATTAAAGCATCAGTAAAATAAAATTTTCTTCAATTCATTTACGATAAAATCTAATCCGAAGTTGCCATAAAAATAATTAAAATAATTTATGAACCAATATCACTGTAAAGGGCTCGGGCGCTTAAATTCGGATAAATATTCTCTTAAATGTGACTTAAATGAACTGCTTTTGGACAATCCCGACTTCCAAAGCAGTTAAATTTCTAATTCCCCTATAAATGACTCCAAAGCGCATAATAGCTGAAGATTTATGTCTTGAGTGGCTTCAGCCTGCAACTTACCCCAACGTTAACATAAATAAATACCCAAGATCTCAAAGTGGAAATTAAAACTGAAACTCCAGGATTAATTTTCCGGCTTGATTCGAAACTTTGTTCTACCGGAAAATAACACAAACCGCGGACAACAATCTAGTTCAAATTGTTATAGATAGATGGCGCGCTTCCGCTTACAAAATAATTTTAAAGCCAAATATTGAAATTACGAAAAGACGACCAGAATTAATAAATAAGATATAAATTCAAATTGTAATTTAAAATATTTTTAATAATACTAAAATTGTAGATAGATGTTAAATTAAGTGTATTATTTATAAATATAATTTCATAATTCTGTAAATAACTTTCAATTATTGACTGATTTCGGAAGTTATATTTAATTTTTTGCTTTTACTGGCACAGGATGGTTACTGTAGTTTCGGAAAGATTTTCTAGTATTTATTTAAAATTAATAAAATAAATTTCAAGTAATAATTAACTTAAAAGAGAAGCGTTGCAAATACTTCTTATGAAAAAATATATGAATTTATACAAATATTCTCAATTTTTAATTATTTTTAAAACAGCTAAATTTATCAAACTCTTTATTTTAAACTAGCCGCCTTTGGCGACAGTTTGTTTGCCTAGATTATGATTAATAGTGGTCAAGTGATTATTATTATCGACTAGATTATTTTTAATAGTGGCAGTTATTATTAATATAGAAAGTGCTAAATTATTAATATGGATGTATTTCTTGAAAGAAACCATTTCACTTTGCAATTTGATACAATTAAAACACGTGAATTCAATTGAAACAGTTTGCTATTAAATAAAAGAGGAAATGAAAACCCTACTACTGATTGAATGATTGGCGAAAGCACGTGCTTGAATGTTACGACGGAGAGTTTGAATCCTATAAAAACATTGTTTCAGATAGTGCATCAAATTGAATTAAAAATATTATTCATGTGAAATAAAAAAAGTGTGCTAAAATGAAATTTATAAAATTAAAACGGTAAATTCTTTAGTCTTAATAAAATGCAAAAATCATTTTTATAAGATAATTATTTTTAAAAATATGAGTATCAATTTCCGTAGGCAAGTCATAACAATTATGGCTGGAATTCAGATTAATGTATGGGCTCCAAAATGTTTCAATTTTGGAGCGATTTCAAGCCAAATATAAACATGACAATATTTTATTGAAAATTTAAAAGCCTTTTGTTAGGATTTCTGGTATATACAGAGGATTGCAGACTTTTAGAGAGTTTTTGGTTATTGGCACGATTTTGACATGTTTGGCGAGAAACGGAACATTAATCTTTATTCTTACCAAGATTACTTAAGGTAATTTTTTTAGTTTTAAATATATGAATATCGAATTCCTTACATTTCTAAAATTGAAACATTTGGGAGCAATTGCTCGCCAAATGTAATAGTAACAACTTTTTAATTGCAATTTTGAAAGTCATTTGTTAGCATTTGTTTGTTTATTTGTTTGAATGAGGGGGATTTAGGGCTTTTTAGCTATAAAGGTTGACATCCCAATTTTTAGCATTTCTGTTATACAACCAGGATTGGAGATTTTTACAGAGTTTTTGGTGATTGGCAAGATTTTGATATACTTGGCGAGAAACCATAAACTAATCTTATGTCTTATCCCTTTTACTTATCTGGTAGCGATTAATTTATTTTTGCACTTGATTGAACTTTTTGTTTGAAGTTTATTTCTGGATTTCATTTATATCTTCTTTCCTCTGACTGAATGCCCTCTTTGATAACATGACGAACTGTCTCCAGAACATATCTGATAATATTTTTCAGCTCCATCGATTAGCTAAACGAAGCGTTTGATTCAGTACAGCTATAAATATTTCTATGAATGAAGCAGTTTAAAATTTGTATGATATTTCGTTTATATTTGACTATTGCCATTCTACATTTAGTAATAAGTTCAATTTTTATGCCATGTGCGTTAGCGTTTTATATATAGAGATTCAGGTGGAATATCCTTGCAATGGCATACACGCATGCACGTAATAGTAAATATTTAATCCCTTTTGAACCAAGTTGCCCTTCTAACAAGGAGTTCTATAGCAGTGAGAGTCGATAAAACATTGATTCTTATTTCATTAATTTTTTTATTTGAACAAAATTTATTTTTTTTAATATTATAAATACATACAGAAATTGTAACTGAATGTTTTGTTCTATATATAGAAATCTTATTTGATATGCCGAAGCTGTTTAATATAGTAAAAGATTCCGAAAAAAAAATCTATTTATAGAGAGATTTTCAGTATATAGAATATAAAACTGTAACTGAAAGTATGTGATTAGAATTATTAGAACTGTGATTAGAACTGAATGCTATATGATTTTTAAGATGCCAATCTTATTTAAGGCATGCAGATGTAGAACTTGGAACTAATTGGATAGGAGAATCATTACTTCGGGAAATTTAAATATATTCCAAACAGAAACGGAAAAATTAAAAGGCATTTTTTTCAAACCTACAAAACATTGACTACATGTTTTACACTGTGCATGAAAAAAAATATATATATTACAGAACAATTCTTTTAAAAATTATGATGTTTAATGTTTGCAAAAACAAATAATGCCTTATCCCTATTTCATTAAAATCAAAATCGAGAAAGCTTCTACTACTTCAAGTTTTGTTTTAAAGCAACGCTAGGGATATTTTGGGATGGACACCTTAATTTTCTGCCGCGGTCAGATGACGATAACGACATCTGAGCTGGCACACTCATCTACAAACTTCCACGCCTCAACAGAAGGAGGACCTCTGGCCACGACGGATTTAACGTGCATCACATCCGATTCCACGACGATTCTTCGATGGAATGAGGTCTCGAACTTGACATTCTCCAGTTCCGAAGCCGAGATCTTACCAACAGGCCATCGCGGCCCTGCTAGCACCTGATTGGCTGATTTTTATCACTAAATTTATTATATTTTTAGAAATTTTGTTGAGAAATAAATCAAATACCATGCATTTTAAACAATTTAAAAAAAAATTTAGATCTGCCTAAAAATGCATCATAAGATGGTTACTTTTTATTTAATAATTACAATTAATATAAATATGTATATACATGTGACAGAATTACAATATTATGTGGTAAAAAACTTTTAATTGAATTCCTATTTATTTTCTTATATTATTTATATATGTCTTATATTATTTATGATCGAGTGTCGCGTCAGTAATCTCAGATCTTGGCGACAAACTTGGTGACATGGCGATGGATTTGGCGACCAAATAGAAATTACTGGACAAATTTAATTAATTAATTAATATTTGAGAAAAACTGTATTAACATCAAGTGTCATCACTATAAGTTTAAAAAAAATTAAACATGTATTTGAACTTGAGTGGATGAATAAAAAGTATTTTATTAACGATTGAAAATGTGTACAAGATAATATATATATGGAGAGTGTGAACTAATAGAAGGAATTGAAAAAAGTTCTTCTGTGTTCTAGAAAATGCTTTCGTGTTCAAAATTAATTTGTAACTTTTTTCAAATAAAGAAAAAAATGCACGTTAATAATTTTTATATCAGTACCTACTAAAATTATTTTTTAATTCTTAGGTTCGATAAAAATCAATTTTTAAATAAATATGTCCAAAAATTATTGAGCAAAAATTTTCACACTATAATAATTTTTGTAACAATAAAGATTTTATTGCATACTCTTATTATATTTTGAGATATATCTTCATAGTGAGCTCACGTTATCAAGTACTATCTACGTATGAGATTTCGTATCCCTTGGTTCATCGAATTTTTTTGCATTCATTACATAGTACAAAACATGATATAACCACAATTCATAGATTGTATACCAATTAAAAAATATTTTTATATTAAAAAATGTTTAAATGAATCTCTTAAGAATACCCATTTTCTGTCAATGATTTAAAATCCTTTATGTTTCTTGTGTAGAAGTTGGGGTTTTAACTTTATAGTTATGGAAACTCTATTTTCTATTAAAATAACTATTCTGATAAATTCTAAATACCCTATAATAATGAATTTAACTAATTATGAATATATAAAGAATTAATTGAAGAGGATTGCAAGGGAAGTCCATTGTCAATAGCTATAACATGCTGTTATTTTTAAAATGCAGGGATTTTTAATATTGCATTTTTTATTTTATGTCGTTACATACTTACAGATTGCTTTGTGAAACTCATTTGTAAATTTGTTTTGACTACTTTTATAATCAGGAAGCGTCGTGGTGGCATACAGTCACTCAAAAAATTATTGGGACACTTGGCGTGAATAACTGCAAAGCTATTTATGAAAATATTCATCACATTAAAATTGGAAAAAAGTGAATCAAGAAATATTTTAACATTAGGTGTACAGTTTGTAAGGAAAATTTAACAGGTATTTTAGAATTATAATTTGATATAACTTTTCAAATATAATTAAAAAGCCAATAAGTGTCAAAAAGGTACTGAGACAAATTTGAAATGGGAAAATCAAGAAATATATAGCACACCAATAGAAAAGAATTTACTACCACTTTTTTGAATCTATAATTTTAAACTTAAAAGTTTCAACAAATAAGATTACTTATAGAAAAAAGTGGTGAAACAAAGGTATATTGGTCGACGTGCGACATCTTGTAATAAATCATTGAAAAATCTGTTTGTTGTATAGTACATATCTTGAAATTTTGTAAGTCTACGGTTCTCAACATTATTTAAGATTTTAGAAAATAAATAGTGTTGAAAACAAGCAAAGATCAGGGTTCCCAGAATATTTATTGAACGTGAAGAGAGGTGGATTGTGAAACAAGCCTACTTTAATCGAAAAACTAGTGTAGTAAAATTGACTCTGCAATGTAAAAGTAAGTTCGGAAAATCTGTAAATTCTTAAACTTTCAGAAATGTTTTGAGAAAAAATAAATAACATGGAAGAGTATATCAAAGAAAGCCCTCCATCATCAAAACCAATCTACAAGCTAGGCAGGCATTTGCTAAAAGTATATAAAGCAGGAAAAAGAGTTTGGGAAAATGTAATTTTTGTTCATGAAAGAAAATAAAACACTTTAGGATCTGACGGCAAATAGAAAGTTTGTAGGCAACCAAATACAGCAATGGATATCAGAAATGGTTTGAGAAAGCATAAATAACATGGAAGAGTATATCAAAGAAAGCCCTACATCAGCAAAGCCAATCGACAAGCTAGGCTGGTATTTTCTAAAAGTATATAAAGCAGGAAAAAGAGTTTGGGAAAATGTAATTTTTGTTCAGGAAAGCAAATAAAACACTTTAGGATTTGACGGCAAATAGAAAGTTAGGTGGAAACCAAATACAGCAATGGGTATCAAAAATTTACGAAATACTTTCAAATATGGAGGTGGCAATCAAATAGTCTGGGGTAGTATGGCTAGCACTGTTCTCGGGTGGATGTTGGGTGGATTTTATTGATGGAGCAATGAATAAAAATGTCTATCTGGACATTCTCAAGCGAAATTTAACCCTTTCTAAGACCATGGGAAGAATGCTTTCCACCAAATTTATCAATCTTTGTATGAAATTATGTAGGTTGGCATAAGTTCTGATAATTTTTTTAGAAAGACAGAAACTTAGATGATTCAGTTCTTTATCTCATACAAAATGATGTATCTTGGTTTTCACTTAATTATTAATTAATCAAATTAAATTTATCTAATAAGCTAAATGAACCCCTTTTCTTATTCTAATTTCAAGCCTAAAATATTTTAACATAATATGACTAGAAAAAAAGGGCCCTTTAAAGGGTAAAAGCAGAGGGCAAGCAAGCTGGGAATCTCAAGACATTTTAAGATAGATAAATTACCCGAATATACTATATATATTATGTATATTATAAATATATTTATAAGTTATGCTGATATTTATAAGTTATGTGTCCTCTACCACTGTTATAATGTTATTAAGACTCCTGCACAAATCCAGACCTTAATGTCATTGAGCATGTGTGTGTGTGTGGGGGGGGGTTGATTTGCAGCGAAAACTGTATAAACATCCTATTTCTAACAAGCAATATTTAAGGAAACATTTGGTCGAAGAGTGGGCCAAAATCGATGGACTATTTTGCAAAACATTGGTCCGATTCCAAATAAACTATGGGAGGTTATAAAAAGCAATGGTGGCCCAACAAGATATTAACTTTTTTGCATTGTTTTTCTTAATTTATTAGGAGGTGTCCCAATGCTATTGGGTTGTTTGGAAAGTAATTTCGGGTTTTTTTTGTGGAAATGAAAGACAGTAATAAACAAATTCTTTATTAAATTAGATATTGGCCGTTCTGGTTCAACACCTTTTGCCATCTTTCTGGTAGTAGCATAATTCCACGCACATAAAATTTTTGGTCTTTGCTGCCAAAAAACTGATCGAGGTTGTTTTTGACCTCCTCATTTGAGGTGAAGGTCTTACCGTCTAAAATATTAGCCAGTTCTGGCACTGGCGTACTGTCAACACACCTCCTCCATAAACATCGGTCAATTTCTTTCTGGCTTGAACAGCATTTTTACCCTTTCTCTAGTAAAACAGTAAGATATGTCGAAAATGCTGCTTATCGCTCTCCATATTTAAAAGGGCACCAACCAAAAACTGCTGCGTAGAATTAATTGGAATTTTTCGCACACAAGCCTTGGTATATGAGCTATCAAAGCATATAAAAATTATACGGCTTAAATGTGAAGTTGGGTGCAAAAAAAAATACAATTAAATCCTCTGTCGGGAAAAAACGAAATTACATTCCGAACAACCCAATATTTTGAGCACCTGTTTTTACTTGATTTCTTTTATTTTTAATTACAGCAATAATTTCATTAATATTAGATTTTTGTTTGAATTATTATGATTTGTAATATCAAAATAATATTTATTTTTTTGTTTTGGTTTCATTTGTCTATTTAAGTAAAATATTATAAAATCTGTGAACTTGCAGTGTGTCCCAATTCTTTTTTGGCAGAATGTATATCAATACACTATTAGTAAAGTTTGATCATCTAAAAGATATACATATACTTGGTCTTGCTCAATATATAAAATTTTAAAAAAAATATTCAACAATGTTTGCCCATATTTTATAATAATTAGATGAAAAAATAAGTTTTTTTTTTAAAAAATCAATTAATAATAAAAATACAGAAATTAATTTATTACTTCGAGTTCTCAAACTGTTGCTCCAATTCTTCCAAAAAATATACAAAAAAAAATCCCTGACACTAGGAAATGTTACAACGACTTTAAACTTACTTAACTTACTTACTCCAACGCTTACTCTCTATCTTTTCACATATTGATTGTAACTAGTCTTGAAATATATTGTGTTTCATGCATATATAAGAAAAGAAATCCATCGATTTGAGATCCGTTGAGAGTTGTAAATTTCAATATTTTTGATTACAAAAATGATAGTTGCCATAAACTCTTCATCTTGAAAGAAGCAGAAGGTTAAAAAAATGACTTCAATTTTAACACTTGGACATATCAAATATGGTAGGAAAGGCGTATGCAGAGTTTTTAAATGAAATCTATCTTCAATTTTGAGAGAAACCAGTAAAAAACCTGGTAATATTACCAGTAAAACCAGTAAAATATTAAAATTTATCTTCAGTCAACACACGACTGTTTAAATATCTTAATACTAGAACCGATATTTTATTTCAAGAAATAAATTATTTATTAATTTTATTTGTGAAATGTATTAATAATTTTATTTTTTATTTGTGAAAACGTTAGAAAAAAGAGTTCATTATTAAAAATATTATAAATTTTTATAGAAAACTATAAAAAAAAAGAACGCATATCCTATTTTTTAATTAAAAACATCATCTGTATTTCAAGACTTTAGATAAAATAAAATGAGTTATTCTTAAGACATAATCATTTAATCTTGATTTCTAAAAACACGCAACATCTTTTTAAATTATCGATTTCAGAAGTTTTTAATTTTCGATTTTTATCTCCCTCGCAAACTACAAAAT
>JAPMOR010071061.1:217220-227401 GCA_026543865.1 Argiope aurantia
AGAAGTTTTTAATTTTCGATTTTTATCTCCCTCGCAAACTACAAAATTTTAAATAGTTTGCCTCAAATAATTGCAAATTTCAATAGATGAAAACTTGAGATAAATCTATACAATCTTGAGATAATCTGTTTTAATTATTTGAATTTTTTTCATTTTTTCAAAAATATCTTATTTTATATGAAATAACAAATATAAAAATGATATGTAAAAAGAGAAGCCCTGCTTTTTTACATAATTTATCAATTGCTCAGTTTCTGGAAATGCATAAGCAACAACAAGTTGATATTCAATGAATTTACGAGTTAAAATCAAAGAAATATAAGACTAGCATTAAATTAATTTATAACTTAGCATTTAACGAGATATATATACACTGGTGTGCAAAACTTAAGCAACCATGCAAATTTTAAGCAGGAGGAGTTCTTGCGATCAGTACAATGAACACGTAATTCAAGAGAAAGGTCATGCGCTTGCAAATATTAGGAACAAAACGTCACAGGCGACGTGAGCGTACGCAAAACACGTGCGGAAGGCGCGCACAGCTCAACACTACAATAAAAGGAAGGACGGAGAAGCAATTAAAGACATTCGCTGCAAGTGCACGTGAGTTAATTCGTGAAATATGGCTAGCAGAAATCACCTGGACGATTTCACACGTGGAAGAATGATCGAAAAGCTGGAGGAGGGGCGTAGTGTGACCAGTGTAGCTGAAGAGTTCGGAATCAACAAAAGTGTCGTTTCGCGCGCTTGGAAAGCCTTCCGAATCACAGGTACAGCTGTGAGAAAGGTTGGTGGTGGCCGCCCCAGGAAAACAACTGCAGTGGATGACCGACATATCGTCCTGCAGGCGAAAAGAACCCGAAACCAGTCAGCAAGCGTCATTGCTCAGCAACTGTATGCAGCAACGGGGCGATAAATGTCGTGTTTTACTGTGTCCAAACGCCTTCACAAAGGTGACCAATTCGCCCGCCGTCCTGAACGCTGCATCCCTTTGACAGTTTCCCACCGGCGGCACCGTTTAGAGTGGTGCAGGGAGCACAAAAACTGGACATCTCATTAATGGAGTCGTGTCCTCTTTACAGATGAGAGTCGTTTTAGTACCACAAGCGAATCCCAACGCCAGTTGATTTGAAGAGAGGTCGGGAGACGGTTTCATCCCAGTAACATCACGGAAAGAGACCGTTTCGGTGGTCCTGGAGTTGTTGTCTGGGGAGGCATTATGATGAACGGGCGGACTGAGTTCCACGTTTTCGACAGAGGTTCTGTAACTGGAGATCGCTATTGTCAGGAGGTGATCCTTCCCCATTTGCGTCTGTTCCGAGGTGTCATTGGATCAGACTTCGTTTTTATGGATGACAATGCACGGCCACACAGGACTCATGCTGTTGAGGAGCTCCTGGAAAGTGAAGATATCACTCGAATGGATTGGCCGGCGTGATCCCCTGATTTAAATCCAATAGAACATGTGTGGGATGCTTTGGGAAGACGTCTTGCGGCAGGATTACATCCTCCTGGGAACACCCGACAACTTAAACAGATGCTGATTGAAGAATGGGCACTCTTACCTCAAGAACTGTTGGGCAATCTGGTGCTAAGTATGGGGAGACGGTGCGGAGCAACCATTGCTGTAAGGGGAGGGCATATCCCATACTAAGGAACATCTGCTTGCCGTTTTTCCTCTTGGACAGACAATCATGTGTAACGATACTATGAGTTCAATAAAGCCTTTTTTTGTTTGATTCCATACTGTATGCATTGTATTCATTTCTGCGCAACTATGCTTTCGTCATTCTTTCAGAACAATATGCTGTATCTCATTTCTGAATTTCATGTCTTTCAGATTATTTCTCGTGAAATTATGGCATAAAACATACCTGTTGCTTAAGTTTTGCACACCAGTGTATATATATAAACACACATATCTATATATTCGAGTGATAATACCCTCCGTCGCATGATTTAAATGTGCATGATAATAATAAAAAATGTTTGTAAACACAAATAATTGAGATAGTTTGCATAAAGAGATTAAACAGGTGAAAGACAATTTCTTAAAATAAAGAGATTAATTAGATAGCTGTTCAGAAAACGATACGTTGAGATCCGATTCCCCCAAAGAACCGTCGTGCAAGTGGGTCTGGTGCACTTTAAATTCGTCAGGAGCAATTGATAATTTTATATATTACCCAAAAAATTTATTTTTAAATGTATTTCTGAGATAATAGTGTGTTACACTTTAAGATATCTTACAAAGAAAAATGAAAAACTGTAACAATTTGTTTTTTTTAGAACAATCCTAGTTTTTGAAAATAAATATTAAAATTTCCATTAGAATATCCTTTTTCTTCAAAAGCTATATATATATTTAAATAATTCCACTTTTATTCACCATTTTATCCTTATATTAATAAAAAAATCATAAACATTGCAATTTTTTTTTAAAAAAAATCTTTTCTCTGAATCTAGTCGAATATCTTAAAGCAATTTTGCATGATTAGCATCTTTCAATACTAAAATTGTTTTTTTAACGAATTTTTTTTCATTTTTGTCATTACCAAACTAATATCCAAAACGAGCATAATATTAGTTTTTACATACAATTATTTTACTTAGAATATTTGCAATTTAATCTTTTGTTGTTTTTATTCGTTTTTTAGATGAGAAAATATTACGACTGAATTGTTCTCGAGTTACTGATATGCAATATTTTGAAGAGATATCAAATTAGTGAAAACCATAAATCTGAAGTCAGTATTCTACAGATATTAATGTGTAATTTAAAAATGCAAATGCTTTCAATATAAGTAATATAGATATAAAGTAGATATATCAATGCCGCATCAAATTTAATTATTCGGGATAGTGAAATAAAATGAATAAAGTATAGACCCGGAGAAAAAAGATAGCTAAATTGTGTTGAGTTAAAAGTGAAAAAAAAATGAAAAAAAAAATTATGAATTAAATTTATCTTTAATTTTTATTTGTATTATTATTATTGTTACTTCATAGAAGTGTGTTATAAATAGATAAAATCGAATGATTTGTTGTTTTCATAACCACATTTATTTATATTGTTATGGAACTTCAACTCCACTAAATCCGTAAAAGTCACCGGGTTCTCTTGCAGTGGGTATATGGCGTAAAAACAATAATCAGTAGGCCTTAATAACTAACGATGACTTTTATTACACACGAATACATAGAGACAAAGACGACAAATATATACAGCCGAGACGAACAAAGGAAAGACACACAGCAGAACAATACAACACACAGTAGCTCACAAGTAGTAATCGGTAGCAATAACTACCATGACACACAAAGCCGCCAGACAGAATTCAGCAGGAAGAGGGAATTCACGTAGCTTCCCTCTACGGCCAATCCAAACGTCTGTAATTCTTCACTATCTCCTCACTTTAGAATGGGTACTCCACACACGGCACAATGCTACTTCCACAATAAATGCCAGAATTCGGCCCACAACTCAGTTCAGCAATCGCTTGAGCTCCCCACAAAGCTTGTTCTTCGCTTCGCTATCCTCCCGATGATTCGATTCACAAACACGGCTCTCTGCAGCTTGAGACTGCCGGCCTTGTATAGTTTTTGGAAGACGGGTTCTGAAGGTTCTGGCCAGTCAGGTGTATTTCGGTTTTCTATCGGCCGAATTGTTAAAATACGGGAAGTTGCCAGAAATATCTATTTTGTAGTCAAAGTTGTCAAATTCTTCGCCAAGTCACCAAATGGTCACCAAACTCTGAGATCAGTGATGAGGCACCCGATCAGCACTCAACAGAGCTGATCGTAAAACTATCTTTTCAGTGGTTGAACTAACCGTGCTGGAAAGCAACATTACAGGCTTGTAACAATATTGTATGAAAACATAATTAAAAAACGTATTCAATAATATCGAGTTGAAGTATTGATTTATTCATTCTTTAAAAGATTTTGTTCTCTTTTCGGACTTCCATCAGGTTCGATCTTTATTTATTATTACACATCTTATTTATTATTACACAATTGTTATTCACATTCAAATTCGTATTTAAACAGGAATGATACTTTTAGAAAACTAAATTATATCTAATTTATTAGCACGGAAGGATGAATGATAATTTGCAAAGATAATTTTAATTAGAACGCCATCACTCTAGCATAAATTCCATGTTTCAGTAGTTTTTCAAAAAATTGATAGAAAGAACTAGTCGCATCATAATAAATATCTTGATCAAACTAAATGTCAGAAAATTTACAAATTGCTACATAAAATTTGTAAAATACGCCTAAGAATTTCATTTTCATTTTACTTTTTTTCTTTCTTTTTAAATTTCAATTATAGTTTGACATTCTTATAATATTATATTTGAAATTTAATTCTAAATTTTAATAATAAAATTCCTGTTGAACTCGCTTGATTAAATGCGTTAAAGTTTAAATTTTTGTTTTTCGATTTTTTTTCAAAGTAAAAGAAAAATGTACAGATGCTTAAAAGTTATAAGAATTCATGTGTTCAGTAAACATGGTAATAAATTTCATGTCATGACTGAAAATTCAGGTTGACCCAGGATTATTTGAAAAAATTTCTGAAAATCACAGCTTTGTCTTCAGTTATTTTACTAAGAAAAACCTTATAATTAAAAATATATATCATAGAAATAGCTACTTAATATCAAAAAACTCAGTGTAATTTATTAGTAATTAAAAGAAAAAGGATATATATATATATATATATTCCTGTGAGATGTTCTGAAATTTTAGATAAAGCTTTAAAAAATTTTTTGTATTAAACACTCAAAAATGAAAAAAAAAAAAAACCCCATAACTTTATAATATTTATCACACTTTTATGAAATTAATATTCATTATTTAATTAATAACTTATCATATTAATAATATTATTTTTGTCTTAAATTATTTAAAAATAGATATTGGTTGTTCTCTACTTGTACAAAACAGTTTTATTAGAAACACAAAGTAGACACTTTAAAAATGTTTCTAATAATTTAAATTTCAGAGAAACATAAAACGTTTTACTCTAAAATTCGTGTAATCCTTGTTTCGAAATAAGGAATTGCATAAAGAGGTTTTGCGATTAATAGTGGGTTTTAAACCATCTCTCTACTTTGAATCTAAATATGTGCCGACTTCCATTACCTGTAGCAAGTTTTATCTCTTCGCTACATTCTTCCCAAATGTTCTAATACTGCTTGCAAAATCCTCTTAGTGTAGTTTATTCTACGTAGCAGACTTATAAGGAAAGTCTTCTCATTGCAGTTTATTATCGTTTGCTAAATAAAACAACTGCCAGCATTAATTTTTATATTCAAGTTAATTCTTTTTTCTTTTTTGGTTATTGCTTGCATAAATTACTGGCAACAAGGATTCTTGTTAAGATTTATTGCTGCATAAATTATAATATTCAAAATGATAATTAGGAGCTAATTTTATTATTTGAAAATTGTTCACATCAATCATGTTGGAACAATTAGTTTTAAAATAATTTTATGTTCTTTCCTATACTTTCTCACATATATTAGAAGGAAAATGTCAATTTAAATTTGAGTTTAAATGATATTTAGAAAATGTAATCCATTTTTATATTTAATATGAAAAAACAGTGCGCAAAATAACTTTTGAACACTGACGAGTATTTTTGCACAATTTAACGAAACTTGATTTATGTCAGTAAACATGGGATTATATAATGATTATTAAATTTCTGTTGTTCTAGAAATTTGAAATTTTGTATGTTTATACATTTTAGGTGAGAATATACACAAATTTAATATTTTTAGATCTCAATTTTCAACTAAACAATTCATTAAAATTAAAATTTGATTCCATAAGAGGGGTATAATTTGGTAATATGTTCAAAAAATTTCTTAATATAATATTTATTACATTGGATAATAAATTAAACACCAAGAAGTGGAAAATAATTTAAATAAAAAATATTTGTACTTCTTGAATTTTTAATAAAAGTGTACTTTAAAAAATTAATTTAATTTAAATTATTCTTATTTTGTTTGTTAATCAAATCGGATGATTTTCTACGAGAAGTACATTTTTTATTAAAAAAAAATAGAATTCTGTGTAAAATTGAATGTAGGAATTCCATCCCATTTTCTAGAAAATTTTTCTAGAAAAAACAATACAAGTTGTTGCTTATACCCTTTGGATTGAACACCAATCCAAATCAAGTTCAAGAAATCGGGAATCTTATTTAATAATACATAATATATTCAATGTATGAAAAAACTGCGAAAATACTTTTTTCCTTTGCTCTGGCCTTTACATCCTTCTGTTTCAAATGCCTTTTATTTAGTAGAGCTTCCTTTTGATGCTTAAAAGACTTTTGTTTAGGGACATCCATACTGCTTCTTGTGTACAGCCGACCACCCCGCCGCCACTGAAGGATGCAGTATCGACAGGACATTTTGTGACCGATTGCCATCTTTAACATAACCCGCCCATAACAACGGACTATTATCCGAGATGACATCCTTTTCGAGATGGTACAAGTGTGGTCCTCGTCATCTGACCACGGTCCAAAATTACGAGGTCTGTTCCAAAATAGCCCTAGTGTTGCTTTACAACGGGACGTTAATATAACTAAATTAAACTAAACTAAACTTCGAGACGGTTGGCCCCAGCCACAAAGTGGTTAATCTCTGACGTTTCTCTTTATCTTTCCTTTTACCTATCATCTTGTTAAACAAGGAACAGGTGGCCACATTAAGAAAATCTCCTCGAATTTCTCACTAATCCTCCAAACTCTCGTTCCACAATAAAAGAAATCCAGACAAAAACTTTTAAATAGTTGATACAAAACTTATAATTTTTAACATCACGTCCTGTCGGTGGGGTAGCCATACTATGATAAATCCAAAGCTTAACTAAATTTTAACTCAATTCCCGCTTAGAATAGAAGAATGATTCGTACAACACAAGTAAGAGTAATTTATGACACACTCACTCATGCACACCTATGTATATCCAAGCACGCATTTATACATACATGTTTGAACGCAGAAATACTTAATCTTCCTTACTGGCAAGACATTCGTCTTTCGAGAAATGTTGATGCAGTGAGAATCGCTGACTTGCCACTCTTGTTCCATTTATATTAGTTCTTCAAATGAAATCTATGCGTGTTTTTTCCATAAATGATAATGATACACTAAATTTTAAAGTGAATAATTTTATTCGATATACAGAAATTTTATTCGATATATAGAAATTTCATTCGAGAGAAAGACATTTTATTGGATATACAGAATTTGATTTTATTTCACATTGCATTATTAATAGAAAGTGCTTTCTATTAATAATGCAGCATTTCAATAAAAGATGTATATAGAAAGATTTTCGATATACGGAGATTTGAATGTATAATATATATGTTACGGCCAAAGCCCGAAATCGGTCATTTCGCCCGAAAAGCCCGAAATCGGCCAACGTTGCTGTAAACTTACCGGCCAATGCCAGATCTTTTCTTGATTTCGGACTTTGGCCGGCCAATTCGCGAAGTGGCTTGGGACAATTGGCCAAAGTAGGAAGAAAGAAAGTAATCATGAGCACACTATTAAAAAATATTATCATCAAGAGCACACTATTATTTTACCCACTATTAAAATGAAGTATTTAATGAAGTAAGTATTTATGAGTACTTCTGTGTATTGCTTTTTTTAAGTACAATTGTTTCAGAAACGAGTTCAATTATAAGTGACACCTCTGAGTTAAAAATAAGCTTGTAATATATAAAAGTATGATCTCGTGTTATACTGTTCTCATATTAAAACCATTATAGAAATTATTCAGTGAACGCATATGCTGTAACAACGTGATAGCGTGAAGATTAGATTTGCTTCCTTCAAAATGAACGAATTATATCTTGAGCAAAGGCGTTGTGTATCGTGTATGAATACAAAGGCAAATTGAGTACTCAATTTTCAACTACCTTTAAGGGTGATCCTTACTCTTTTTCTGCTCCACGAACCTAATGTTAAAGATCCCAGATCACATTGTCTCCCGAAATATCGCTTCGAAAAATCTGAAATTTTTTTGCAAAGGCAAATAGCAAATATAAGGGCTAATTAAAACAAATATAAGGAAAAGTAGTTTTGTTGTTAATATCATTTAAAGACATTTCTTTGTTGGCGACATCTGCCGAATTTCACCTACAACATGTCCTTATTTATATTTTATATATAAATGTCATTATATTTATTTACCACTAGTCGCCTTTGGTGACCAGCCGGTTCGAGGTATTAATGATCGCTGACATTTTCAATTAATATAACTTGTTCTCTTAGTAGCGTTTTCTGCAAAAGATTTTTGAGCTTCATGTTTTGGTACTTATATGATTTAGTCATAGTTTTATGTAGGCCTTAAACAGTTCTGTTCATTATACTACTTATCACTTTCTCTAATGTTCTGTCAGTATCCATAAAATTTCTACTTTAAATGAAATTGGAAATGTTAAACTACAATCAATATAAAAGCTTTTTATACTGAAGCTAATCATGTCTTTTTTTAAATATGAAAATTGAAATCAGAGTCGTTCGGCAGTGAATTTAAAATGTGCACTGCAGAATAATTTATATAATATCTGAAAGAATTATTTAGCAAACATTTCTCTGATTCATCGTAAAATTAATTTTTTACTTTCAAAAGACTTAAATGATGCAAATAAAAATATTTTATTTTATTGCAGTCAATAAATGAACTTTTGAAAAAATTACGAATTTTAAATTCTACACAGTCCTTTGGTCCCAAGGAATCCTATTCTGCGAAATAATCTTGACACTTCAACTTTTAAATAAATAAATAAACGTCCTTATCTTCTGTGATAAATCTGATCGATTTATGAAGTTTTTATGCATCAGTTTTAGAACAATCACCATTTTTATAATCACAGGCCAATCACTGTTGAGAAACCCTGGCAGAAGATTAGCATATATTTATTGAGGCAGTCGGTGAAGTTTTATAAAATCTCCAGTTTTTATAGAAGTGGGATATTCAAATTTAATAAATTATTCAGTCTTAATGAATGACTTTGTTGATTGGAGTTCAACAATTTTTATTTAAAATATTGGTGTCTCAAGAATATTTTGTTAAATATGATTCAAAGGGACCTATGTAAAAATTTAAAATTCTTAATTCTTCGGAGCATTTATTGACTAAAGTTACAACAAATATAATTAATCAGTTCCTTTAGACCATTTTGTTAACAAATGTATGCCCCAAGTTAGCTGATGGTCACTGATTAGAATGATTATCCTAAGTGTATTAAACCATGTTTGACTTAAATGAAATTGTTTTATTGAATTAGTAATATAAGTATTGCCAAAGCTCATAGAAAACTTTTCCTCCTTTTAAATTTCAGAAAATACCTTTTTTCATTTTATACAGACACCTGCCGAAAATTACAGTTTTATTTATTAAATGTGCAATAATAGTTGATTTATCTTTTAATTTAAACTTCTATGAATGTCATGGCAATACGTTGATAAAAGCTAATTTTTTTAAAATTTGACGTGCTCGTGCAGAAAAAATTTTATTTTTATTTTGAGCGAAATATATTATTTAAATATGGTTAAAAATTTCTTTAAAACTTCGTTAAAAATCTAATAATAATATAAATTAAAACATTACTATCATTAAAAAGATAATTTTTTGAGCTTTAATTTGATGCAAAAATCTATTTTGTGCTGCAATGTTTTCTGAAGTTATAACGACAAAACGCCGAAATTACACTTAATTTTTAATTAATTAAAATTTAAAAAATAGCTTCAAGGTGCACATTTTCGATCTACAAGATATATATATGCCAAATTTGATAACTGTATGTCAAGCAGTTTGGACTGTAAAGCGCCAATACACACATACACACACACACACATTGAGCTTTATTTATAAGTATAGATTATCACATCGGGCTTTGGCCAAGGATTCCCGGTCACTTCGCGAAATGGCCAGCCAAAGTAGAATATACAGTATTAATTACAAGTACTTCGGACTTTGGCCAAACTTCTTGGCCAGTTCGTGAATTGGCCATTGGCCAGCCATTTCGCGAACTGGTCGCACTTCGGGCTTTGGCCGTAAAATACATACATACATACATACACACACACACACACACACACACACACACACATATATATATATATATATATATATAA
>JAPMOR010071061.1:232888-258607 GCA_026543865.1 Argiope aurantia
CTATATCTATATCTATATCTATATCTATATCTATATCTATATCTATACTTATAATAAAGCTCAATGTGTGTGTGTGTGTGTGTGTGTGTGTGTTGGCGCTCTACAGACCAGACCATTCAACCTACAGCTACCAAATTTGGCACGTGTATACCTTGGAGGCCGGGAATGTGCACCTGGGGGTTATTTTTTCGAATTTTTAACTAGAATTTTATTTATTTAAAAATTAAGCGAAATTTTGACGTGTTTCTGCTATAACTGCCGAAAATATTACCGCACAAAAAAGATTTTTACATAAAGTTAAAGATCAAAAATTTATCTTTTAAATGATACTACTGTTTTAATCTTAAAATTAAATTTCTATTTTTAATGAATTTTTAAATAAATATTTTAATTCTATTTTTCAATAATTTTTTTCGTAAAAAATAAAAATAAAAATTAAGCACGTTTCGCTTTTATGGGAAAAAATTAGCTTTTTTCAAAGTGTTGCCATCACATTGATCAAAGCCCCAATTAAAAATAAATTAAATCTTTTTGGAAATGAAATCTGCAAAAATATAATTTTCAGCAAGTGTCTGTAGGAAATGAAACAAATATGAAATATTATTTTTTCTAAAAAATAAATTCAAGAAAAATTATTTTATGATCTTTTACACTCTCTATACAGGGTGTTTATTCAGTCCCGGATCCATTTTGATATTTAATGACTCATAAAATAATGAAGATGTAAACAAACTTATGGCATTTATTGATGGAATAACTCATATATTTTCCTTTTCAGGTTTGAATATTTTTACTTTTGTAAATATCGTCTGCGCGTGTTTTTAATTTCAGATAATTTCATTTTCCAGTCTAAATATCTGTACTTTTCTAAATATCGTCTGCTTATTAATTGCATTTTTCTCTCTTTTGTTTTTGGCAACTATTGAAATGTTATGTTTACTTTTGATGTGTTGGTTCTATGTAGTACTTTTGTATGTGATGTTTTATTCGATCGGATATTAAGGAGAATGCATACACCACAAGAGAAAGCACAGATTTTATGGTAGTCATAGAGTTAATTTCCAATCAACTAAATCACTGACTTTTAAGAGTTAATTTCAAATCACTTAAACTGACTGATTTATGAAGATTTGAATATCACTATTCAATAAAAAAAGGATAATTTTAGATTTTCCATCGATCGTTTCAAAGAAAATGCGCCAATAAGCGCGCAGGTTTCTCAAGATTAATTGGCCTAAGATTATGAAAATGGTGAGTTTTTCTAAAATTTTAACTTTCAAAACTGCATAAATAAGTCTTAGTTTATCGTGGAAAATAGAAACATTCATTCATTTATTTAAAATTTGGTGTGTCCAGAATATTTTTCAGAATATGATACCTTACTGCATTAAATTTAGACTTCATAATTTTTGAAATATATTTATAGGCCGGAACAAAATATTATTATTGATTTCATTTCAATCCTTTTGAAAGCAAAACTAAAAACTGAATTTTATACTGAATCTCAGAAATTTTTGTTGAATTATTGTTTGAGATATTACATAAACTATGAAAAATATTTTGTAGTTAACATAAGACTTAAATACCGAGCAATTCTGTTTGCAATACTCATATTCAATAATAATAATAAATAACAATAAAGATGATAAATAAAATAAAACGCTTGGTTTTATTAAAAAATATCTTTATATTAATTGCAATTTCGTCATTTACATTTTTAATTAAAGTTGAAGTTTTACCGGAAATGACAACAAATTAGCAAAATATATGTAGTAAATTGAACGAAACGATCTAAACAACAGTATAAGTTTGGTATGACTATCGAAATTTGAAGATTAAAAATGTTTTGTTTGAGAATCCTTTAAGAGACCAGTTACTTAAAATATTTAATTGAAAATTGTAGCGAGCGGTAATACTGGCGAACCGGCTGGTCGCCAAAGGCGGCTAGTCGATTAATAAAAGAGAAGTGCGGTAAATAGAAGTTAAGACGTCGTCGGACGTAGAGGGGAAACTGCAGCTTGTGCGCAAATGCACAGTAAACGAGCCGCATCGTTTAAAATAACAGAGAAAACGGATAATTAAAGACGGATATATACTTTTATCCTCGAATCGGCTGCCGCGGCTTAAGCAGTTGATTTTCAAATCAGACAATAAGGGTGATTAATACGTTGGAAATCGGCTGTGGCATTTGCCACGATTCCATCATTTAATATTTAAATGACAGATATTCTCCGTAATAAATGCTTCAGACAAAGGATGAAGTTTATACGATACCGGATATATTGCAAATTAAATAGTGTTAATAAAATAGAATATTCATAATCTTTAACAATGATTAAATTATAAACAAGAAAATAATATAATATAGTTCTTTGCTAAACGTCGAAGAATTTGTAAACATTCTGCCTTTATGTGTTGTAATCAAACATTTTTTTGTCTTGCATATAAATCCTACATTAATAAGAAATTGTTTCCTTCATACAAAAGATTTGTTCCTTCTGTTTCTTTTATTTCATTCTATTGTAGCTTTATATACAAATATTACACTGCTACATCCTAAAGAAAAAGATTTCCATCTTAATGTTAAAAATATCAGGTTTGAGTTGGAATAAAAACAGTTTGAAAATCAATCTGCTTTTTCCCCTCATTTAAGTTAATAAATTAACTATCAATGACTGTGCAATGAATTTTAGGGAAATGAATGCTATGTTTTCTATAGTATTAAAAAATATATATATGCTTAATGTTTGTTTTTTTTTTGCAAGGGAATAGTTAAGTTGAAGAAAATGAGATAGAAAATAAAATTAATCTATTTTATAAATGCTTTTTAATAAATTAATGAGCACCGAGCTATTTTTCATTAAAAAAAAAGACATTATTACTTTTAGAACAGATTGTCGAAGGATGATGTTAAGGAAATTCGGGGTTCTTTTGGTTTATTGGTCGATGAAGAAACACAATCAGCACGCCTTCAGCACCAAACGACGGCGTTTATTAAACACGAAGGCGCAGACAACAAATATACAGCCGAGATGAATACAGACAACAAACACACAGCAGCACACTACAACAAACAATAGCTCACAAGTAGTAATAGGTAGTAATAACGACCACATCACACAAAGCGACAAAACAGAATTCAGCACGACTGACTGCAGCTTGAGACTACCGGCCTTTCATAGTTTCCGAGAAGTGAGCAGAGAAGGTCTTGGACTATTCAGGCGTATCTCGTTTGCAATTGGCTCGATTGCTAACATTCTGGAAATTTCCAGCAATATCTATTTTTTCACAAAAGTCGCCAAATGGACTCCAAGATTGTGGCCAAGCTCTGAGATCACTGACAAGGCACTCGATCAGCACCCAATTCAGCTTAGAGTAAAACGGTATTTCCACTGATTGAACTAACCAGGCTGGGAAGTAACATTGCAGGTTTGTAACATTATTATTTTGTGAGATGTAGAAAAAGAATAAATTTCTTTCTAATAATTTCTTTAAGCATATCGAACATAATTTAGGAACTGTATCTTTCTATACTTGGACACATTTCCATTTTGAAACCAGAATAAAGGAATTGGCATAAAAAGAAACCAACAGCATTTTAACGCTACCACATAAAAATCAATAAACTTGGTGAAATGAAGAACAATAAAGTCTGAGGTCATATTCTATCATTTTGAGCATTTCGAATAATTCTTTTATCAATTAGACATTTGAAACGGCAACGAAATACGATTTTATTGAATTTATTTGAAATAAAAATTATTCCAAAGTCTTTGTAAACTAATAAAAGTTATTTATGGATCAACAACAAATACATAGACCTTTTTTGATTAAATGCAAATAAATATTCTCTTAAATTAAGCTTAGTTGAACTGCTTTGCCTCTAAGATTTCTACAGCCGTTAAGTTGCAACATCGCTAGATAAATGACTTCAAAGCGAATAATGGTTATAAATTTATGTCTTGAGCAGTCAGTTTAACTCCAACCTTAACATAAATTAAATTCCCCTGCTCTCAAAGTGGAAATTAAAACCGGACACACCGGAGTTAATTTCCGTTATGTTGCGAATCATTGTTCTACCGGAAAGCAATACGAATTGCTAACTACAATCTAGTTCTGAATATTATCGATAGATGGCACTCGTGATTGTATTCTTACAGGTGAATCTAACAAACTTCTACGGTTATGGAGTAGTCATTTATCGGGAAAAAAATTATTTTGGTGAAAGAATATCGTCTTGCATCTGTGCCAAATTCTCGCTTTTTTTTTTTACTCCTTTTAATTTTTTTCAAGAACACAAAGTTTTACTTTCGATTATTGACGAATATGATTTCTCTCTATTTTATATATATATATCTTTGTCTCTTTGCTTCAAAAAGTTTTCGTTATAAAATAAGAAAATGCGACAAGGATTTATAAATAAAAATACAGTTGAATAATAATTACAAATATATTTAATAGTCTGAAAATGGCTTGAAAGTGCTTTAGAAAGTGTAATGTTCATTAATTTAATTATCAAACTTTTATCTATCTTATAGAAATATTTCTTGTTTTCTTTAAACAATCTTCAAAAATATTAATAAAATTAAGAATATTTATCTCATTTATATTAATTTATTTTTCCCATGTGTAACTAGTAATTTATTATTTTTATACTAATGCTATTGTTCTCAAAAATTTTTATAGCTAGGAATTATTTATTCTCTTCCTGCACAAAAAACAATTTGTTTTAAATAAATAATATGTATATTAAATATGCCTCTTCTCATTAGAAATTTTGTCAAATCAACAATATTTTTCCTCCAAAAATATTTATATAGATATTTGTATATAAAAATTTGTATTAAAGAGTGTGCAATAAGCAAAGTTTGTTTCTTTCAATGCATTCTTCCTGTATGTCTCCAGTTTAACAATTTCAGCAAAATCATCTTATTTTACTTATCAAGTATCTTATTAGGAAAATCTTCTCAGATTCTATCTAATTATCGATTGATAAATAAAATAATCGCTATCGTACGTCTTTGCTTATTTTACCTTTGCTTATTTACCTTACCAAATGACTTATTTTACCTTCAATAGTTATTTGTTGAAATTGTTGAAAATATTTAGACTTGTGATGATTTATTATTGCATACTATATCAGACGATAGCATTTAAATTTATTATTAAGTATTAGGGTGTCCCATAAGTTTCTTTTCTATTTTTAATATGAAATGAATACACAATATTTATTGTTTAAGATATTATTTATTTTGTTATATAAGGACCTGTTGCTCTATTACCTTCTTCCACCACTTAGGAAGACTCATTATGCCTTCTTTCCAAAATGGTTGTGTTTTAGACAAGAAATAATCCTCGAGGTGCGCTTTTATTCCGTTAATGGATTTCGTTTTTATTCTGAAGAGAATTTTTTAAGGACAAAAATAAGTAATAATCAGATGGAGCGAGATCTGGAGAGCATGCAGGATGCGGTAAAACATCCCAATCAAACTGTAAGAGCGTCTATCTTACGACTAATGCAATATGTGGTCTCGCGTTGTCATGACGAAAAACAGCGCCTCGTCGGTTCATTGATTCTGGCCGGATTTTTTTTGATCCAGTGTATGACTGTATTTCGTAGAATTTATTGATTTATTTTTTTAATCTTGAGGAAGGAGCTCGTTGAAAATTACGCCTTTCCAATCCCACCAAATGACGAACTTTTTAGGGGTGTAGTCCCGGCTTAAGGTATAGCTCTGGTTCAACTGAAACTGATGACATAGACGGCTAATAGATAAACCTGCATGTTTGCCCAAACAGAGCCTGATAAAGTTATTCATAGCGCTATGAGAAAGAAACTTTAGGACACCCTAATACTTATTTTAATTCCAAATATTTTATTATTTTACACTTGTTGGCAACAATAATGTTACTAAAAGCAGTTATGTGTTTTTGTCTTGAATTCTATGTACAATCCGAAGGAAGAAAATACGACTTGAAAAAAAGATAATTTAGACAAGATGACTTGCAGTCAGACCTTAATGATTTGAATTAAAAAATATCTAATAAGGATTTGTACGCACTATGACTTTTGTCTCTCGCAAGTTATTCTTTCTATGCAATTTTCTTTAATAATAGCCATCTTTGGGCAAGTTTAGTTTAGCTATATTTACGTCTTTTTTAAAAGCAACGCGTCGCCTATTTTGGGATGGACCTCGTATATTTGAACAGTGGTCAGATGAAGAGGACGCCACCTGAGCTGGCACCCCTTCTCCAAACTTCCACACCACACCAGCGGGAGAAGAGTGACCTAAACTGATTTAAGGTGCACCCAACTCGCTTACATGGTGATTCTCCGCTGGAATCGGGTCCCGAACCTGCAACCTTTCAGTTCCAATGTCGAGACCTTACGACCAGGCCACCGCGATCCAATAGCTGTCTTTGGAGAACACTTTTTTGCTCACATTATTGACATTTCAGACTATGAAATGATTAATATAGCATGCGTTTTTAAAAATTTCTCTTATTGTTTCGCATGATTGAAAAACATAAATTTATTTGAATCTATGTTCTTTAATTTACTATGGATCTAAACGAAAATGCACATATATTTCGAAAATAATCATGAATGAAAATCTTATTTCATATTTAATGTTTAAGAAATCATTTTTTATCCTAATTTTAACATAGGTAAAAGGACTTAAAAGAATTTTTCGATAATGGAGTTTGAATTTCACAATAACATTAAAAACATTATTACAGATTGCGCATTAATTTTTAAAAAAGTTGTACAAAATTAAAGGCAGATAGTTCAGAAAAAAATTGGTATTATTAACATTATCAAAACTATTTTTGCGAGATAATAATTTTGAAAAATACGATTCTCATTTTGAATATTTAAGTTATAGAGATTATTCATCAGCTGACGGTTTAGAATATTTTTTCCTCACAACCGAATTTTTTATATGATGCCTATTTCTTGATATGTTTTAAATCTTGTTTCTCTGATTGAATGGTGGTTTCGGAGACACAGCGAGCTCACTCCAGATCATTTCTAATAATATTTGACAGCTCCATTAACTAATGAAGCGTTGAATTAAGTGCCTCTTAGGAACATTCAATGAAGTAGTATAAAATGTTGGTGTAGTGATTTGCTCATATTTGATATGTTCCCTTTGGGTTTTAAGAAATAAGAGCGATTTCTGTGGCACATACGTTAATGTATTATGCATATATTATTATTATTATTATTAATAATTAATAATTTTAACATTTATCTCCGACTTTTTATTGCAGCCTTTGCTATTTAACAATTAGTTTTTTTTAAATGATAATTAAAAAAATCAAAATATATCCATTATCTAATTTGTACATTCGATCTTTCTGAAATAGACCAGTGCTATAAAAAACAATTATTTTAAAAATATAAATGACAGGTTCATATATCTTTTGAATATGAACATAACGTAATTTCTGTTTTTTAATCATTTTCTAAATTGAGTAGTTGCTAAATATTATCTTTCTTTAGTTTTAGCAATGGAAGAAAATACTGTGATTACATATTGATGAAACAATGAAACTGGTTTGAATTTTAGTGCGACAATCCAATCTATGATTGAAAATTGGGCAAAAAAATGCTTTTAAAAATTCGTATAATTATTAAATTGGTATTGTTAAAAAACAATTTTTTCATTATGAAATGGCACGAAATTCTTTTTTTTTCTATATTATTACCGGAAAATAACAAAGAATTATTTCATTTTTACTTCATTAAAATTCTAATTAAAATTTATTATATTTATATTTAACTAGTAACATCATCTTTATAATACTATTATTATTCTTAAAATATTCATAATAATAATAATTTCATTCTAGAAATTTGTTTTCTATCCCTGTACAAATATACATATATATATATATATATATATATATATATTTATTTAAAACACTACTTAGACAGCTTAAATATCACTTTCCTAATTTAAAATTTCGGTACAACATCAATATTTTTACTCTAGTATTCTTGCAATCCGTGTTTGAAATTTGCATGAAGGAGGGAGAGAGGAATCGGTGATAAATAGTGGATGAAGAATCAATGCTCTGATATTCTGAATCTAAATATGAGCCTACTTCCTTTATCTGTAACAAGTTTTATCTCTTCGCTACATTCTCCCCAAATGTTCTAATACTGCTTGCAAAATCTTCTTAGTGTAATTTATTCTACTTAGCAGACTTATTAGGAAAGTCTTGTCATTGCAGTTTATTATCGTTTGCTAAATAAAACAATAGCCATTGTTCGTCTTTGCACTCGTCTTTAAATGAATTATTCTACTTTCAATCGTTACGTAGATAAATTCTTGAAAATATTTAGATGTGTAATTATTTATTGTTACATGCATTAGAGGATTAATTTGTATTGAGGATTTGGAGTTATTTTTAGTTCTAAAAATTTTATAATCTTGCTCTGTTATTATTTACGATATATTAAGTTTTAAATGTTGTTTACACAACAACATTTTACAACATGCTTCAAATTGTGGCTATATTACTGTACTATACATTTCTAATTATGTATCTGAAGGAAGATACCAGGTATAATAGTAGATGAAATAATTTTGAGAGGATATATTACATCCAGATATCTAACCGAAAATACACGGAGAATATATTCTACTATGACTTCGAATCTGATTATTCATTCTATTTAATAATTTTATTTGACATAACTTGTATCATAGCTTTATACACGAGATTTTTAAATGATTTTTTCTGTTTAAAACTAGTTTTAAAATTTTGTAAGCACATATAATCTAGATGACAGTATATATATTCAATATTTTTAGACCTTAATTTTTAGTTAAACGTTTCGTTACAATAAAAATTTGATTACATAATAGGGCTGTCATTTGACAGATATGTTGAGAGAATTCATGACCATAAAATTTATAATACTGAAAAATAAATAAAACAATAAAATGTAGAAAATAATTAAAATAAAAATAATTTGCGCATCTGAATAATTTCTATATTTTAATAAAATTGAACTTCAAATATTATTTTCTGTTGCGTTTTTTAAGTTAACTAGTTATTTGTTTTGAATTTTAAAATAGAAAAATCATTCTAAAAATGTCTAAAGAAATATCATCTCGCTTTCATTTAACTTCTGAAGTTAAATAATATATAATTTTAAGGAATACTCCCTCCATCGTGTTCATTTCGCAATTTGTTGGTCGATGAAATAAACACAATCAGCAGACCTCTGTAGGAAACAACGCCGACGTTTATTAAACACGAAGACACTAACACAAAGACGACAAATATATATAGCCGAGACGAAGACAAGCAATGCACAGCTGCAAATTACAGCACACAGTAGCCCACAAGTAGTGATCGGTAGCAATAACAGCCATAGCACACAAAGCGGCAAGACAGAATTCAGCAGAAGGAGGAAATTCACATAACTTCAATCTATGGCCTCTCCAAACGTTTGCAATTCATCGCTTTAGCTATATCCAGCTTGTGATACACTACTACACGACTGGCTACTCCACACAAGACACGATGCTGCTTCCACAATAAAAACCAGGACTCAGCACACAGCTCAATTCCGCAAACGCTTGAGCTCCACAAAAAGCTTGTTCTTCGCTGGACTATTCCGCCGTTGCTTCGTAGTCCTCTCTACTACACGATACACGACTCGGATTCTTTTCACGATTGAATACATTGCAGCGTGAGATTATCGGCCTTTTATAGATCACGGGAGGTGGTCAGAGAAGGTTCTGGACCAATCTGACGTATCTCGTATTCCTTTTGGCTGAATTGCTATGATTTTGGAAGTTTCCAGTAATATCTATTTTTTTCGTGAAAGTCGCCAAATGGTCGATAAGTTTCTTGCCAAGCTCTGGGATCACTGACGCGGCACCCAATAAGCACCAAACAGAGATCGTAAAACTGTCTTTCCAGTGATTCAGCTAACCGTGCTGTTAAGCAACATTACAGGTTTGTAAAAATATAAATAATTAACAATGACGCAATTGAATAATAATAATAATTAAATTATACTTGTTGACTTCGGTGATTTAATTTTATCTTTAATAGATTTACCAAAAATGAATGAATGCACCTGTTAAGAGTGGTAATTTAGCTAATGTAAAACGTTTTAATTATCCTTCATTTTTATGTAATTTTATAGATAAAAAATGTATAATTTGAATTTGAAAGAATCGTCTTCGTGTTGAGGAGTTTGGATTAAAATATGATACTTGTATGCAATTTTCTCTTAAGGAATACATAATAAAACTCTTGCATCTAATACAGTTGTATTTAGAAATACTTTATTATCTCTTAAATAATGAACAGAGAGACGTATATAAATACGAAAATGATTTCTTTAGATTCATCTGAACATAAATAACTAAATTTATGAAACTCAAAAATTAAAATCAGAATAAAATGTTCAAAAAATAATCTCAAATAAAAAACTTCAAAAAGATACCAAAATTGGAATGTTGAGTATGAAGAATTTATCGATAATTCTTAATATTTTTTCCTCGGGAAAAAAGGGCTATTTTTGAAATTATTTTTAAATTTCACTAAATTGCTTCAAATGAAGTGCAACAAATTTCATTTGAAAGAGAAACGCTTCTTCTCTTTGATGAATTATGGATTTATTTCATAAACCTTTAGAAACCGACATAATATTCAAAAAAGTTTTTTAAAAACTCCAAAAGAACACAAAATATTAAAAATATTTTGCATTAAATTTACCCCCCCCCCTACTTGAAATTACATTGAGTCTTTAGTGTGACTACATATATGGCGACGAAAAAACATTAAAGAAAGCATAAATATCCTATTGTTGCGAAAATTCTTTCCAATCGCTAGAACTGTAATGCGTCTCCAAACAGTATGTCCCAACTCTGCCTTTGGCGACTTGGCGAAGATTGATTGGCAACACCTCACATCAAAAAATGAATTTTTTAAAGCTTTCTTCGGTCGGTGTGTGATTCCCTTGCGTGCATGCGGCCACCTACATGCACGCAATTTTTTCCAGTATTTCTGGATGTACTTCTTATAGTATAAGTTAATTAAAATTTATTTCTAATATTATTTGACTAATTCCCATAGTATGTATTTTCAGCCCTTATTTTACATTAGCCTAAACTACTTTTGGCTATCGAATATTAAACAACTCATGAACTAGACTGATTTGTATCCAATCTTATCCACTTTACTATGTTGAAGTATAGAATAAACTTTGATTGAATTCAATTCATAGTTGCTGTTACTCATTAGTAAAAAAATGAAGTATTAGTGCGGTAATTAGAAGCTAGATTTGATCAATCGTGTAGAGATAACTGCAGCTTATGCACTAATCCTGGACAATCCAGTAGCATCATTTGAAATAAATGCATAACTGGGATATTTAAAAATGCAGATATATTACATCCGAACCAGCTGCAGCAACTTAAGAATCTTATAGGTTATAAGTGATTTAACACTTAACACCACATCACATTTCCGTTTCTAAAACTCATGTGGCGCCTTTCCGGTTTTGCATAGATGTAGGTGAACTTTATTAAAAAAATAAAATAAAAAATAAAAAAAATATTAAACAGCTATCAATTTGAAAGACACAAGCAAATGACAAAATACAAATACATATAACATAACAATAAATGATAAAAACTTGAATGAAAAATATCTGGAGTACAATAAAACTGGATGAATGAACAGTATGAGGGAAAATATAATGGAATTATAAAAATTAGTTACTTGAGGGAGCTTAAAGATGTATTAGGAATAAAAACCAGGTGCATTAAATAATGCCCTAAAAATTGATAGGTGAGTCTAATTGGATCAGTTCTCCATGATGAATTAGGAATCTAATCATGTGTATGTTTCATTTTTTTTGGAAGATAAATTATTAAGAACTCTATTTGTACCACACACTTTCTTGCGAAGATGTGGGTTTTCCAAGGTGCCATGAAATATGAAAAGGGCAGGACGTCGCAAAGTGGATGGGAGCGACGACTTCTCCACAAGAGCGATGGTCATCAACTAATAAATGGAAATGATGAATGGACCGTGTACGGTGGATTCTTCACGTGTCCAGGGAAGTGGTTGCAACTTTACTGATGACTTCATAAACAAAACGGCCAGTACTTCTACTATCCTAAAAATTTTGCCATTTTCTTATAAATAGTTGGAGACACTGTTTAAGATGGAATTGGGATTTTGGAGCTTAAATTGAAACATCTTCGATAACGGCTGCGTTTGCTAGAATATCAACATCTTTATTACCCCAATAACCGGCATGGGATTTCATCCATCTTAGGAGGAAATTTGGACGAATAAGGACTGGATATCACGGCCAAGTTGATAAATTTTTAGTTTAGTTATATTAAGGCCCCGTTGTAAAATAACACTAGGGCTATTTTGGGATGGACTTCGTAATTTTGAACAATGGTCAGATAACGAGGATGACACCTGAGCTGTGTCCTCTCCACACCACACCACACCAGTTTGACCCTGACGGATTTAGCAACAGACCCCTTATACGACGGTTCTTCAGTGGAATCGGGTCTTGAAACTAAAACGCTACAGCTCATGAGCCGAGACCTTACTGCCAGACCCTCACACTGATGAGGAGAATGGGGATCTCGTACTGCTAGCAAACTTGAAAGACTGTCTGTACAGATTTTAATTGTCTCATTTTCTTCACTAGCTCGTATAATAGCCTTTTTTCAATCCAAGGATTTCGGCTTGAAACACGGTTTAGAATTCCTCCAGTTTTCCTTTCCATTCAAGTAGTCAAATTAGAGAATAACGAGGATTAATAAATTGGATTTAAGTTCTATAAAATGTATTTCGTAGTAAAGTGTGCCTTCGCTCGGCAATCATTAAATCATTTATCTTTTTAAAAATCAAATGTTCTCTATATTAAATGTTGGCGATGCACTAGAAGTTTCCCGTAGAATCGAAATCACTTGGGGTGATGGAATATAAGAATAATAAACTGTAACTTTTATTAAATACAGGCAAAAAATAGTTTGATGTAGTTCTGCTTATTGCTAAATATCTTGGAAGGATGTACAAACATTCTTCCTTCGTGTTACGCTGTCAAATATTTTTGATGGTTTTACATAAAAATTAGACGAAAATACGAAAAAAGTGCCTTTCTCAATGAAAATTGGTCATTGCTGTTTTTCTGATTTAATTTCTTTGCAATTTTCTTCAGATATATTATGTCAACAAACCCCAAAGAAAAGATTTGACGTTATCTAATTATTCAGAATGTAATGTTTACTTTCGAATAACCCTTAATGTTCCATCCTTTTTTTCTTAAATTATTTAACAAAGCAGTTATCTATAATTGTGACTATTAGAGAAATGAACATTACGTTTTCTGCATTAATTTTTTAATGCACTTAATATTTCCGTTTAGATATGCCACGCGAAAAGCTAAACTGAAAGAAATAAAGCCAAAACACAAAAAATCCCCTTCTGTTTTCTTAGAATTTTTTAACTAACTTAAGAACAGAAAATATATTTGATTTTTTTCCCATTGTTGAACTTTATGTAAAATTTCGAATATATCCATAAATGTAGTTTGATGCATGTGTGCAAATTTTTTCAGTTATGTTCTTGTGGTTTTAAAACATTGTATTCATATGGACAGAAACATATATCGGCGGAAAGGTAATATATAGTTGCATAGTGAGATACGGACAGATACATACATGCATTTACGTATGTACAGAAACTGTCATTGTCATACATATACATATGCATATAAATGTATATAAAAATTATTATAAAAATAAGAGAGGAAATACGATTGATAAAGTAACAAAGAGTTGAGAAAATATGAAAGAAAAATAAAAAAAATAAAACAAATGTAAACATAAATTTTACATAAAATCTGAAAATTTAGAAATGGCCAAATTATTCTTTAACTAAATATAGTTAAAGGCACATAAAAGACTGCTGAAAGAATTCTTATTTCTTATAGCAAATGAGCTACTTTTCCATTAATACTCTTTATTATAAGATCTTAACTTTGAAAATATATTCCTTTAAATTCTTTATTATGTTAAAAAAATAGAAGAAATTATCCGATGTTCCACACTTTTCTTTATGTTATATTCTATTTTATAGCATTTTGAACAAGCAAAAAAAGCATTTTGTAATAGTGCGTTCTCTATCTTCCTATTTCGTTCTTTTCAAAATTTGCAGAAGATGAAAATATTTTGTAAAAAGAATATTTGCCAAATTTTAAATGCCTAACTGTTCTTTTCTTGATAATAAACACAACGATACAAGACCCAAAGATATAATTCCAAAAATGGGTTTTTTGAGCTTTGTGAAGCCCATGACATAGAGATATGTGGTAAAATATGAAAGTTCAATTTTTGGATGATTACTGTACTATTTCTCTGCATATTTTGTGAGTTAGAAAGCAAAAACACAAAAATTCAGTTCCTAAATAAGTTAATCTTTAAATGTGTTAGCAATAATACTAATAGCTTTAGCGCTTTAAAACGGTTCTTGTATTTAAGTAAAAATGTTTTTAGTTTTGAAAAATTATTTTGTATTCTTCATAAACAAAAATAAAATATTTGCAAACGAATATATCCTTCTAAATTATGCAATAAATTGATTCTTAAAATAAACTATTTGCTCTTTTATACTTAAGGAATATTCTCAAAAATTAAAAAATACGAAATAAATAAATTTAGATGATTCATTTCGTGATTTTTTTTTGCCATACTCAAAATTTTATAGAGTATTATTACTTCGGAACTTACGAAAAGAATAAATTCATTTGCAATAACTGACAAATTTCTTTAAGAATATCGAACATTTTTATGGTCTTTATATTTCTATAGTAAGACGGAGTTAAATTTTAAATATTGATAATGGAATGCTCAGTAAATAAAGAAATAACTGATTCCCAAGATGTTGCCTATCAGTTTAAATTAACCATAGACAAAAGATCAAATTCTTTCCTTTAAAAAATTCGAGTAATTATATTTTCAATAAGTATTTGAGAGACCAATAAAATATGATTTTATTGAATTTGTTTGCGATAAAATTTAATACGATGCCTTTGTAAACTAATTAAATTTATTATGAACCAACATCAAATACTCTGGTGATGAAATAGGGTTAAATATTCTCTAAAATTAGGCTTAACTGAACTGCTTTTCCTTCAAAAATTAACAACAGTTAAGTTTTAGCGTCATTCAATAAATGAGTTCAAAGCGAATAATAATTATAAATTTTTGTCTTGAGCGGTCAATTTACCACACACACAATATAAATTAAATTCCCAAGCTATCAGAATGGAAATTAAAACCAAAACTTCGGAATTAATTTCCGTTTTGATGCGAATCATTGTTCTATCGGAAAGTACACGAACCGCGGGCAACAATCTAGTTACGAATATTATCGATAGATGGCACGCGTGAATGTGCTCATACAGGTGAATCGAACTAACTTGGGTGGTTAGGAAAAGACATCTGACGGGAAGAAGGGTTATTTTATTGAAATAATTCTGAGCTTGCATCTGTGCCATATTTTTGTTTCGTTTTTGAAAAACAAAATATTCCACTTTCCATTCGATAATAAATGACGATTTTTCTTTTTTATTTTCCCCCTCTAGTTCAAAACGCTTTCATTTCAAAATATGAACACAAGATTATGATTCACATAAAAAAATGTAATCGAATTTTAATTTGAAATATATTTAATAACTTTACAATAGCTTGAAAGCACTTAAAAATTATTTTATAAATCGTTAATTTTCTATATTTTATTATTCATTAATTTCTGCCTTTTGTCAGTCTTAGAGAATTACTTAGTAAGTTATCGTTTAAATATACCCTCAAAAAAAACATAGAGAATTTTTATAGCATTAATATTTATCTAATTTAGCATATTTAATTTTTACTTTATCAACTCTATAATGGTGATAATATTTTTAAAAATTTTTATAATTAGGAATTTGTTTATCTTTTTATATATAAAATCAAAATAATAATAATAATAACATTACGTAGATATTTAAATATTTCTCTTCTATGTTGAAAACTCAAAGAAATATCAATAATTTTACCCCAAAAATTCTTATAATCTGTATTTAGAAATAGAATTGTATAAAGAAGTCTCGCAATTAACATTGAGTTATAAACCACTGCTCTAGTACTTTGTATTACCTCTAACAAGTTTCATCTCTTCTCTATATTCTTTTTGAAGGTTCTGAGTTTTATATTGCCATCAAAATCCTCGTAGCGCAATTTGTTCTACTTAGAAGACTTATTAGGAAAATCTTCTGTTTCCAATTTATTATCGTTTGCTACATAAACAAATAGCTATCGTCACCTTTGTACTCACATTTAAATGAATTATTTTGCTTTTAATTGTTACTTTAATAAACTTTTTGAAAATGTTAAATTTGTGATGATTTACTGCTACATAAATTAGATTATATTTAGGTTAAAGATTAAGTGCTTCTTTTTAATTGTTGCATTTACATTACTTTACATTTATTGACAATAACAAATCGGTTAAAAGTAAGAGCGTGCTTTCACCTTAAAATTTCCATACAATCCAATGAAAGATAAAGCTAAGAGAAATGAGATAATTTTGGAAAGAAGATTTGCATTTAGATTGTGATTAAATTGAATCAACAAAAACTCTGTGATAAAAGGTAATATGCAATATGACTGTAACTGACGAGTGCTTCTTGTTTTAGCCCTTTTAATTAGCATGTTGATATACATGGTGAGATATAATCTATTTTGAAATAAAAAAATAACACGGATAATTAAAAATACATATATATTATATCCAAAATGGCTACCGCGGCGTAAGCGGTTCGTTGGTTACGACTGAATTCTCAAATCAGAGAATAACCAGGATTAATATATTGGATTTAATGCTCTATATAATGAATTTGGTTGTAGAGTGAGCCTTCGTATGGCCATCATTTAATCGGTTACATTTCAAAAATCAAATGCTCTCAATTTTAAATGGTGGCGATACACGAGAAGTTTTCCATAGAATCGAAATTGCTTGTGATGATGGAATATAAGAATAATACACTATCACATTTATTAAATGCAGACAAAATGTAATTTAATATAGTTCTGTTTATTTCTGAAAGCTTTTTAAGAATGTGCAAACATTCTTCCTTCATGTTATACTGTCAAACATTTTTGATGGTTTCTCATAAAAATGAGACGAAAATATGAAGATGTGACCGTTAGCTGATAGCCATTAACTACATCACGTTTGCTGTTATTTTCTAATTTCATTTCTTACAAATTTCAACACCAGTATTACGCTAACAAATCCCAAAGAAAAGATTTGATCGTATCAAAGTATTCAAAATAAAGTTTTAAATTTCAAATAATAGCGGCTTGATTTTCGATCCATTTTTTTCAATTCATTTAACAAAGCAGTTACCTATAATTGTGGGATGATTATTAGGAAAATAGACATTATTTTTTCTGCAGTAATTTTTAATGCACTCCATATTTCCGTTTAACTACATCACGTGAATAGCTAAACTGAAGGAAATAAGGTTAAAACACAAATAAATTCCTTCCTTTTGTATAGCGTTTCTTGACTAACTTAAGAACAAAAAATTAATTATATTTTTTCCATTCTTGAACTTTATGTAAAATTTCAAATGCATCCATAATTTTAGTTCGATGCAAATTTTATCAATTTATTGTCTTGTGGTTTTAGGGCATATTGTTCATGAGGGCAGAAATGTATATCGGCGAAAAGGTAAGATATAGCATGGTGATACGGACAGATACATACATGCATTTACGTATGTACACAAACCCTCATAGTCATACATGTACACATGCATATTTATATATATATATATAAATATTATAAAAACAAAAGTGTCAAACTATTATAAAAACAAAAGAGAAAAACAAAGTCAGTCCGATCACAGAAAAGATCCCTTTTTTTTTAATCTCTGCCTGAGGGTAACCCTTGAGAAAGTCTTCCAATCGGATTCTTTTTTTATTTTTTACTTTTGATTCTATTTTTATTCCTTTTTATTTTTACTAAGTTGGTTATGTTCATCTGTGTTTTAGTGTAGCAGCATTAGCGCGCTCTAAATACAATTGCTCTAAATACAATTGTTTTTAGTTCGATTCAGAAATAATTAATTTTTTTAGATTGTTGCATAAATAGTTTTTAATTTAAGTTTTCATAATACTTATATTTTTGATTACACACACACACACACACACACACACACACACACACACACACACACATATATATATATATATATATTAACGAAACGAAATAGTTTCGGAATTGCAACTAAAAATTATTCTTTATTCAAACTAAAATGAAAAAAGGAAAGAGAAAAACATCATAGTATTTAGAGAGCGCAAATGCAGCTACTTCTAAAACACAGATGAATAAAGACAAAAGTAAAAAAAATCAAGTTAATAGGAAAATCAAATTAAACCATATAAAAATTAATCCGGCCTGAAGACTTTTTCAAGGGTCACCCTCAGGCAGGGATTCAAAAAAGAGATTTTTTCTGTGAAGGAATACAGACTAGATAATCTAATAATGATTCCTCGTGACCCGAAAATCCCCTGAAATTAGGCCCAAGAGATATACCATTTTAACAGAAAGGAAAGTACAAAACAATAAATTAGAAGAATACATCCACTAATAAGCAAAATAAAATAACAAAAATACCATATGATAACACTTTTTTACTTTATATATATATATATGTAGTGTATTATAAAAGCAAACCAGAAAATAAGATTGAAAAAGTAACGAAAGATTCAGAAAATACGAAAGAAAAATAAAAAAATAAAACAAATTTAAATATTAATTTTGCATATAGATATAGCCAAATTATGCCTTAACTAAAAATAGTTAAAGAAACATAAAAATAGTTCTGAAAGAATTATTATTTCTCGTGACGAATTAGCTGCTTATTCATTAATATTCTTTATTATAAGAGTTTAACTTTGAAAATATATTTCCTTAAATCATTATTATGTTAAAAAAAAACCTGTAGAAATTCTCGAATGTTCAACACCTTTCCTTATGTTATATTCCATTACAGCATTTTGAGCATTTAAAAATGCATTTTTAGTAGTGTGTTTTCTATCTTCCTATTTCGTTCTTTTCCAAATTTGCTGAAAATGAAAATATCTAGTATAAAGAATATTTGCGAAATTTTAAATGTCTAACTGCTCTTTTCTTGATAATATACACAACAATACAAGACAAAGATATAATTCCAAAAATGTTCTTTGTGAAGTCCATGACGTAGAGATAAGTGGCAAAATATGAATGTTTAATTTTTGGACGATTACTGTACTATTTCTCTGCTTATTTCGTGGATGAAAAGGCAAAAACACACGCAAAAAAACAGTTCCTGAATTATGTTATCTTAAAATGTGTTTGCAATAATACTAATAGTATTTAGCGCTTTAAAATGGTTCTTGTATTTAAGTAAATTTTAAAAAAATTATTTTGTTTTCTTCATAAACAAAAATATAATATTTGCAAACGACTATACCCTTCCTAACTATGTTATAAATTGATTTCTAAAATAAACTCTTTGTTCCTTTACATTAAATGAATTTTCTCAAAACTTAAAAATTTAAATTAAATTCAGATGATTTAACTCGCGGTTTTTTTTGCCTTACTCAAAATCATATAAAGCATTTTCATTTGAAACGTACGAAAAGAATAAATTCATTTGCAATAATAATTAACAAATTTCTTTAACCATATAGAACATTTTTATGAATTTTCTATTTCGATAGTTAGAAGAATTTAAATTCTAAATATTAAATAATGGAATGCTTATTAAATAAACAAATAACTGATTCCCAAGATGTTGTCTATCACTTTGAAGTAGTCACATAAAACAGATCAAATTCTATCAATTCAAATATTTCGAGCAATTTACATTGTCAATTAGTCATTTGAGAGACCAATAAAATATGATTTTATTGAATTTGTTTGCGATAAAATTTAATCCGGTGTCTTTGTAAACTAATTAAAATTGTTTATGAACCAACACCAAATACACCGTTGATTAAACATGGTTAAATATTCTCTTAAAATAGGCTTAACTGAACTGCTTTTCCTTCAAAAATTAACAGCAGTTAATTTTTAGCTGCTGGCTACAAAGCGAATAACAGTCCTAAATTTATGTCTTTAGCGGCCAATTTACCACACACACAACCTAAATTAAATTCCCATGCTCTCAAAGTGGAAATAAAACCGAAGCTCCGAAGCTTAATTTTCGGTTTGATATGAATCATTGTTCTATCGGAAAGTAACACGAACCACAGACAATAATCTAGTTGTGCATATTATCGATAGATGGCACACATGATTGTGTTCATACAGGTGAATCGAACTAATTTTGGTTGTTAAGTAAAAGACATCTGAAGGGAAGAAGCTATATTTTATTGAAAGAATTCTGAACTTGCATCTGAGCCAGATTTTCGTTTCCTTTTTCAAAAACAAAATATTCCACTTTTGATTCCGAAATAAATGACGAATGCTCTTTCTTAGCTTTTTCCCAACGCTTTGAAGGGCCTTCATTTTATAATATGAAAAAAAGTCTAGAAATCATATAAAAATTGCAGTTGAATTATAATTTCAAGTATTTTTAATAACTTTTTAATAGCTTGAAAGCACTTAAAAATTATTTTAATTAATCACTAATTTTCTATATTTTATTTTTTCCTTAATTTCTATCTTTTTTTAATCTTGAAGGATTATTTCGAAAGTTTTCATTAAAATTTTTCTCAAAAATGAAAATCATTTATATCATTTATATGAATTTAATTTAGAATAATTAACATATTTTATCATATTTATAATACTGTTATTATCTTTAAACAAATTTATAAATAGGAATAAATGCCAAAACGATAAAAAAACACTACGTAGGATATTGAAATATCTCTCCCCTATGATGAAGAAACAAGAATTTAATTCTAAAATTCTTACTGTTCGCATTGGGAAATAGGGAAGTGCATAAAGAGGTCTTGCAATTAACAGTGAGTTATAAACCATCGCTCTGGTACTTTGTATCTAAATATGTGCCTACTTGCTTTACCTCTAACAAGTTTTATATTTTCACTACATTCTTCCTAAATGTCCCGATTTTAATACTGCCAGCAAAATCCTCTTAGTGCAACTTGTTCTACTTAGCTGTCTTATTAGGAAAGTCCTCTGATTCTAACTTATTATCGTTTGTTAAATAAAACAATAACTATCGTTTGTTTTTGCATTGCAGTTTAAGGGGATTGGGTACCCTGAGAATTTTGATTACTGATAAAAAAATATCGATTTTCCAATTTTGGGTGAATAATGATCCTTGAACCTTTCACTTAATCTAAAAATTAATTTCAAAACATTCGAACAAGTATTTAGCGAGGTATTGTACTATTTTGTCTAACGAGATACCATGTACCACACCTACTTCCAGTATTTACATAAAAAGTATTTCATGTGCAAGTAGCCGAACCAATTAATTTTTCCATGAAATAAAACGCAGGTCAGTTCTTGATAGTGTTGTTAATTAAATCGCTTGAATTTCTCATTGGTTATTATAATCATCTTCAAAATGACTAATTTCGTTTGAATTTCAATCAAATGGTCTAGAATGTTTGCTGTGTATGAATAGATATTTGATAAACGAAAATGCAGATTATTTAGTAAATATTTTGACAAAAAACATTTATTAAATAAAAAAGTTTAAAATTTTTTAATTTTTTTCTAATAATTTCGATATATGATAACGATTATTAATAAATATGATAATAATATATATTAATAAAATTGATATCTTAGGATTTACAGTTGCCACATTATTGCCCTGAGAATAAGCCAGCTGAATATGAGCTGTTATTATTACAATTATACTGTGTTGAATATTTTAAAGCTGTTTATCTCCGTTTACTTTTTCCCCAAAAAAATTCTGTCTAGATTCCAAACACGGATTTAAACTTCTTTTCTTAAATAAATTGCCAAATTCTTCTTACAATTTTCCTTTGCTACAATTCATATAAAAGAAAACAGAATGAGGATTCTAAAACAATAGTTTATTTCAAAGGTGTCATACAATTAGAAATGAAAGTTAAAATTAAACATATATATTCTAGGTTTAAAAGAAATTGATTTGATTTCATTTATTGGGTTTTTACAAATGTTTTTAATCAGTGATTCAAATTGTGTTTTAATTACACAAAAAGATAATGGATAAATAAATGATATTTATAAATTATGAATCGTATCATTTTTGAAAAAGATTTTCATGGCGTATTTTAAAGGATTCTGAAATATTACGAAAAGTCTGTTCCTACAATTCTGTAATTTCAACAGGTTTGCTGCAGTAGGTGTAAAGTGGAACAGTCAACAGTCCTCAATAACAAATAACGACGTTGATTAACACGAAGATACAAATACAAAGACAAAGAAACACATCCGAGACATACAGAAGCAATAAACAGCAGCACTTATCCTAATTGCTAAAATATGGATACATAACATAAAGAAAAGTGCTGAGTATCCATAATTTTTTCAGATTCCCTTTCTTCAGTAGAATGATGATTTAAAAGAATATGAAAATCAAGAATAGGGAAATTCAATTCCTTCTTAATTTGATCTTGAATTGTGTCAGTAATAATTAAAATATTAGTTAAAGCTTCGAAATGGAGTTTTTTTTTATTTAATGAAAACATTTTTATATTTTCAAAAAGTGTATCGTATTCTTCAAAATAAAAAGAAAACATTTGTAAATACTCATTTTCTTTCACATTGCGATTATAAGACAAATTGTTTCTTCTGTTAGATTTAAAGAATATACATCACAAATACGCATGCGAATTATGCAAATATAAGTGATTGACATCTCGATTTCTTTGCAAAAATTAAAGTCTTAAAAAGCGCTATTACTTTGAAATGTGCGAAAGGAATAAATTCATTTCTAATAAAAAAATAGATTTCTTTAAGAATATCGAATAATGTTTACTAATTTTTTTCTATATCAGAAAACATTTAAATTCTGAAATTTGAATGAAAGTATTCATATTAAATAAAGAAATAACCAACCATTTTCTAAGATGTTCCTTATCAATTTGAAACTTTTAAAATGAAGAATAAAAACAAATTAGAAATCATTTTCAGCATTTCGAGTAATTTGACTTAACAATAAGTCATTTAAAATGCCAATAAAATACTATTTTAGTGAATTTATCGCTATAAAATTTAATTCGAAGTCTTTGTAAACTAATTAAAATTATTTATGTACCAATACCAAAGATAAAATAATGTATAATAATCAATATATAATAAATATTCTGTTAAATTATGCTTACTTCAACCGCTTCGTTTACAAGAATTCTATAGGAGGTCACTTTCGACGTTATTCCTTAAATGACTTCAAAGCGAATGGTTACCGTGAATTTATGTCCTTAGCAGTCAATTTTCCCCATACTTAACATAAATTAAATTCCCATACTCTCAAAGTAGAAATTAAAGCAGGAGCTCCGGAATAAATTTTCGGTTTGATAGGAATCATTGTTCCTCCTGATAGTAACACGAACCACTTAACAACAATCTAGTTGCGAAAATTATCTATAGATGGCACACTCGTAATTGTGTTCGTACAGGTGAATCCTAAAAACTTTCGTGGTTACTGAGATGATACCTAAGGGGAAGAAGAACTTGCAATTGCGCCAAGTTTTTGTTTCCTTTTCCAAAAACAAAATATTCCACTTTCCTTTCCGAAATAAATGGCGAATGTTTTTGTTTTCTTATTTTTCCTCTCTGATTCCAAACGCTTTCATTCCAAAATATGAACAGAAGACTAAGATTGATTAAAAAAAATATTATCGGATTGTAATTTGAAATGCACCTAATAGTTTTATAACAGCTTGAAAATATTAAAATTAATTTTGTTAATCATTAATTATTTTTTTTATTATTCCTTTATTTCTGTCTTTTGTGAAATTATGGTAAGTTATCGTTTAAATTTTCCTTAGACATAACAAAAGCACATCGAGAATTTTTATGGAATTAATATTAATCTAATTTAGAATATTTAATTTTTAATTTATCATCTCTAAAATATTGCCATTCTTTTTTAACACATATATAAATAGGAATTTGTTTTTCTATTCATATAAAAAAAATTCAACATAAAATATTTATATATTTCTCCTACGTTGAAAGCTCAAAAAACGATCAATAATTTCACTTTAAGATTCTTATAATCATTGTTTGGAAATAGGGAATTGCATAAAGAGGTTTTGCGATTAATAATAGGTTATAAACCACCGCTCTAGTAATTTGAATCTAAATGTATTCTAACTTGGTTTACCTGTAACAAGTTTTATCTCTTCGCTACATTCTTCCTAAATGTTTCGAGTTTAATCCTCTTGATTTATTAGTTTGGTTTTTCGAAAAATACTCTTAGTTTAGTTTGTTCTACTTAGCTGACTTATTAGGAAAGTCTCCTCATTCTAATTTATTATCGTTTGCTAAATAAAACAATCGCTGGGAGCGCCTTTCCACTCTCACTTAAATGAATTATTCGACTTTCTATAATTAATTTCATAAATTGTTGAAAATATTTAAAAGTATTGTTTTAATGATTTGTTTCTTCATGTATTAGATGGTTATGTTTAACTTAATTATTAATTGTTTGGTTCAAATCATGGATTTACAATATTTTACTTTTATGTGCAATAAAAAGCGATTAAAGGCAATTAAAGCTTTCTCCGTGAATTATCTGTACAATCCGATGAAAAATAATGCGATGTGAAATGAAATAATTTTGTGAAGATTATTTGCATTCATATTTTGACAGTTTGAGTCAACAAAGAGTTAGTATGTAATATGATTTCTGTCTCGTATGTGATATGATTTCTGTCTCTACGAGGTTTTCTTTTTTAAAGCACTTCTTATTGAACATGACTCGTTTCATGTTTGTAAACATGGGACTTTTAATCTGGTTTCCAGTTTTTGATGTTTTAGTTTTAAGCAATTTTGTACTCATATACATTCTAAATAATGACATATTTAAAAAAATAAATAACTTTTTATCTTAATGTATCCGAACACGTTGAAACGATCTATTTTCGCCAAAAATATCATTTAAAAATAATTCTTTCATTGGATAGACTAGTCTTTGAGCATTCCAAAACAGGTTTATTTTTATTTCAACGTTAATTAGAAGTCAAGATATTAATATTTTCGTAATGATCGGTAAACTGGAAGTAGACATTTAAAAAACCGGAAGTACCGATTTAAAGGGGCAAAAATATGTTAAAAATTAGTATAAACACAAATTTAGTTTTAAATACGGAACATTTTGGGCAATGAGATTTGGGGGGACTTTGCCTTTATACTATTTTCTAGGGAATGAACTGAAATAATTTAGATTGAATGAATATTTGTTTTTAATTTACATCCTATTGTTTCAACAATAACGTCATAAATTTACTAATACTTTCATCATAAATTCTTCGACTGGTTCAAAATTTTTTATTTATTATTATATCTATACGATTGTAGTTATTCCCTAGAGAAAACTATGTCGGTTATATAAACTATTATTTTGGTATATGTTTTGTTCGTATGAGAGAAATAGTTTTTGGTGTAGTCAATTTGAAGTTTTTTAAAGAATTTGTTTAAATGTATGCT
>JAPMOR010071061.1:259007-322747 GCA_026543865.1 Argiope aurantia
ATATATATATATATATATATATATATATAATATATACTTAGCTACGTTATATTTTTCTGTGTACACTAATGCATTAGTTATTCATGCTATATATCATTGGAGTTGTTTTAACTGTCTAGCTCTTATTGTATTTCTTCACAATCTTGATAAATATAAGCCTTTTCATTTTTCTTTCATAAATTTATCTATTATAAAATGGAAAATCAGTTAGTCACATTTGGAAACTCTTTATTTATCTAAAATAACTCATCTCTAAAAGAATTATAAGATTTCAAACTTTGTATGAAAACCGAATTAAAGTAAATATTGCAATACATAGAAATTCAATTATATGAACATTTTTAGCCTAATTTCTACAATGAAGAAATGGAAATGGAAAAGAAATGAAACAAAAATTTCGAGGAAGAAAAAGAAATAAATCGAAACATCTAAATTATCTATTTTATGGAGATTCATGACAAGAAGTTTTATTAAAGTAACACAACATAGTAGAACAAACATTATCTGAAATGATTAGTCTCGGAAACTATTCAAAATGTCCGAACTTCGAATAATTTGATAATCAACAAAAATGGCAATCTATTAGAAGGGAAAATAAACTTCTTATGAATATTTATTTAATTATTGAAAATTTTGTTTTCATTTTGTACGTTTACATGATATAATAACACTCACCGACTGAACATACAAAATAATTATTTTTCTGTCTATTCTGGGAAATATTTTGATTTGAAGACTTTTTCTTAATTGTTGGCACGGATAATCACAGTTCGGTTAAGTAAATTTATATAGTTGTTGAAAGATCATATAAGTTTATTATCAATTAATAAATAATTTAATTTATATTTTAAAATTATTCTTGGATTTGATTTTTTAAAATGTAAATTGGGAAATCTGTACATTCTTTTGATAAAATTATTGGGCTGGCTTGATTGTTCAATACCTAAAAAATATAAAGAAACTTTAAATTAAAAAAAATACATGATTAATAAGATGGTGAATTTTATTATCAAGACGAAAGCATTCAAATTTAGTAAAAAAATAAACAATCCTAAAAGCATTTCCTTTTAAATAGTTGGTAAACCTTATAAAAATAGATTTTTTTAAATTTATCAAATTTATTTTCAATAGCTTTCTAAATAACTTCCGAAAAAAGGAAAGGAAATTAAAATTTGGAAAATGTCTTTAAAAAGTACATTTTAAATGGTATTTCAAGTTAGTCTGCATCAGAAAAATAATTGTATCTTAAAAAATCGTGGAATCACATTACAGCAAGCATGAGCAAATGATTTATTACACATAATTATTTTCCAAATCCGAAAAGTCTGCAAGAGAATTCGAAATTACAACACGGTTCGAACACTATTTTAAAAGACATATATGCATGTCTTAGCAGGGATTCTAAGTCAAAAAAATTCTTTTTGTATTTGTAGATGAAAAATTTTATAGTGTAGATGTTTGTCACACATATATCTTTGATGCTTACTATATTATTTAAAAATATTCTGCTGTTGACTTTAACATATATTCATTTAATCATAAAATTCATATTGTCATAGGTATTTAAAATGCAAAATCTTTCATTGAGATTTTTCAATTAAGAACTGAGTGCTATTTTCTAAATTACCTAGAGTAGTCTCCTCGAAATTTTACCACTCATTACTTATTGGAATTGTGTCTATCCTTCGCATGAAATTGAAGACCGTGAAAAAGGTGGTGAACATCTTGGGAACTCAACCTTCTTTTCAGATTCCCGCTAATGAGCGCTTTGTGCTAAGTAGCATAATGAAGAAAGCTAATCATTTTGAGTGCCTTTTTTTCTACCATTTAAAACTGCAATTGTAGTAATACGAATAGACATCAAATTTTATTTATCTAAGTTATTTCGTTTATGATTTATCGTTTTCACAAGCATGAGAATGTACAGACCGATAGATGGACAGCTTTCCAATGGAATGGATTCAACACTGGATTCTTTTAAGTCATGCTGAATTAAAATACTTTGCCCTCAAGAGTTCTTTAGCAAATAAGTTTCAACGTCATTTTATAAATGACTTTAAAGTAAATAATAATTATAAATTTTTGTCTTGAGCGGTCAATTTAACTCCAAACACAACAAAAATTAAATTTCCATGCTCTTAAAATTAAAAATAAAACCGGCGCTCAAGAATTAATTTCCAGTTTGACAGGAATCATTGTTCTACCAGAAAGTAACACGAACCGCTCGACAACAAATTAGTTCTGAATGTTATCGATAGATGGCACGCGTGATTGTGTTCGTACAGGTGAATCCCGCAAACTTCGGTGGTTACGGAGAAGACGTCTAACTTCTAACGGGAAGAAGAGTTATTTTATGGAAAGAATTCTGAACTTGCATCTGTGCCAGATTTTCGTTTCCTTTTTCAAAAACAAAATATTCCACTTTCAATTCCGAAATAAATGACGAATTTTCTTTATTTTTTTCTTTCCTCCTCTGCTTCAAAACGATTTCATTTTGAAATATGAACTGAAGACTAGGATGCATACAAATATTATAGTCGAATTATAATTTGAAATACATTTAATATTTTTAGAATAGAATGAAAGAGTTTAAAAATTAATTTTATTTATTATTAGTTTTCTATATTTTATTATTTACTAGCCGCCTTTGGCGACCAGCCGGTTCGCCAGTATTACCGCTCGCTACAATTTTCAATTAAATATTTTAAGTAACTGGTCTCTTAAAGGATTCTCAAACAAAACATTTTTAATCTTCAAATTTTGATAGTCATACCAAACTTATACTGTTTAGATAGTTTCGTTCAATTTACTATATATATTTTGCTAATTTGTTGTCATTTCCGGCAAAACTTCAACCTTAATTTAAAATGTAAATGATGAAATTGCAATTAATTTTAAGATATTTTTTTAATAAAACCAAGCGTTTTATTTTATTTATATCTTTATTGTTATTAATTAATTATTATTATTATTGAATGTAAGTATTGCAAACAGAATCGCTCGGTATTTAAGTCTTATGTTAACTACAAAATATTTTTCATAATTTATGTAATATCTCAAACAATAATTCAACAAAAATTTCTGAGATTCAGCATAAAATTCAGTTTTTAGTTTTGCTTTAAAAAGGATTGAAATGAAATCAATAATAATATTTTGTTCCTGCCTATAAATATATTTCAAAAATTATGAAGTCTAAATTTAATGCAGTAAGGTATCATATTCTGAGAAATTTTAAATAAATGAATGAATGTTTCTATTTTCCACGATCAACTAAGACTTATTTATGAAGTTTTAAATCATAAAAATTTAGAAAAACTCAACATTTTCATAATCTTAGGCCAATTAATCTTGCGAAACCTGCGCGCTGATTGGCGCATTTTCTTTGAAGCGATCGATGGGAAATCTAAAATTATCCTTTTTTTTATTGAATAGTGATATTCAAATTTTCATAAATCAGTCAGTTTAAGTGATTGAAAATTAACTCTTAAAAGTCAGTGGTTTAGTTGATTGGAAATTATGACCACCATAAAATCTGTGCTTTCTCTTGCGGTGTATGCATTCTCCTTAATATCCGCTTGAATAAAACATCACATACAAAAGTACTACATAGAACCAACACATCAAAAGTAAACATAACATTTCAATAGTTGCCAAAAACAAAAGAGAGAAAAATGCAATTAATAAGCAGACGATATTTAGAAAAGTACAGATATTTAGACTGGAAAATGAAATTATCTGAAATTAACCACACGCGCAGACGATATTTACAAAAGTAAAAATATTCAAATCTGAAAAGTAAAATATATGAGTTATTCCATCAATAAATGCCATAAGTTGTTTATATCTTCATTATTTTATTTGTCATTAAACTTCAAATGGGTCCGGGACTAAATAAACACCCTTTATAGAGAGTGTAAAAGATCATAAAATAATTTTTCTTGAATTTATTTTTTAGAAAATATAATATTTCATATATCTTTCATTTCCTACAGACACGTGCCGAAAATTATATTTTTGCAGATTTCATTTCCAAAAATATTTAATTTATTTTTAATTGGAGCTTTAATCAATGTGATGGCAACACTTTGGAAAAAGCTAATTTTTTCCCATGAATGCGAAACGCGCTTAATTTTTATTTTTATTTTTTACGAAAAAAATTATTGAAAAACATAGTTAAAATATTTATTTAAAAATTCATTAAAAATAGAAATTTAATTTTAAGATTAAAACATTAGCATCATTTAAAAGATAAATTTTTGATCTTTAACTTGATGTAAAAATCTTTTTTGTGCTGTAATATTTTCGGAAGTTATAGAAGAAACACGTCAAACTTTCGCTTAATTTTTAAATAAATAAAATTGTAGTTAAAAATTCGAAAAATCAACCCCCAGGTGCACATTCCCGGCCTCCAAGGTATACACGTGCCAAATTTGGTAGCTGTAGGTTGAATGGTCTGGCCTGTAGAGCGCCAACATGCACACACACATTGAGCTTTATTATAAGTATAGATTAATTGCTCGCTTTTATCAATCTTAAAGGATTATTTAGTAAATTATCGTCTAAATATTCCTCAAAAATAAAAATAAAAAATAATTCCAAAACTTTTATAGCATCAATATTAATCTAATTTGGCTTATTTAACTTATAATTTATCATCTGTATAATGCGTTTACTCTCTTTAAACATACTTATACAGAGGATATGTGTTTTTCTATCTCTTTGATAAAAACTGTTTTTTTCCATGCATGAGTAACGTGCTCGTTCAGGTTAAATTTCATTTTTATTTTGTGTGAAATAAATAGTAGAAAAATATAATCAAATTATTGTTAAAAAATTCCTAAAAAAATAGAAATTTAATTTATAGATTAAAATGTTAGTATCATTGAATAAAATACTTTTTGAACTTTAATCTGAGGAAAAAATCTATTGTCTGCTGCATAATTTTCGGAAATTATTGCAAAAAACAAAAACAAAAAACAGTCCAAATTTCTCTTTATTTTTTATTAATTAAATTCTCAGCTTCTAATGTATACACATGCCAAATTTGGTAGATGCAGGTCGAATGATCTAGCCAGGGGTGGCGAACCTTTATGGATCAATGTGCCATTTTTCTAAAGAAATGATTAATGAGATACAGACGCGCCGTCAAATAATTTTGAAGTGAATATTGGAAAAATAATAAAATTAAATACTAACAACTCTTTATTTACTACGGAAAATTACATCTTGCACTGTATAGTAGTAACGGTTTTAGTTATGTGTAATTCAAATTAAAGTAACATTAGCGTGACTTCTATTGTGGCTGATTAGATGACATGATTTATATTAGGATTGCAAGATGTTACTTTTCAGAAAAAGCATGCTGAATTGGAGTCATCTGCCAAACGGATTCTCAGCGAGTCTTTAATGTTATTCATCTCTGAAAATAATGACTCGCAGGCATAGGTAGATGAAAATATGGTTAAAATAGCGTGCGCCAACTTCTCCAAAGCGTTAAATATGTCTGGAATCGAATTCCATATTTCCAAAATTTCGATACTGGCATTTTTACTTATATTGCTTGTTAATCTTTCTGTTTCAATCAATTCCAACTTTTTCCTTGTTTCAATAAAATTTTGAATCCATATTGAAGTAGACTGGAAATCGATCAGTTGCATTACAAATTCTTCAATTTCCAACTAAACGAATTGGGACAAGTTCAGTTTATGAAATGAAGTCACATCAGGCAAGGTACATAATAAACTTGAGCGTTTCCGATAAATCTTTGAACTGAGAAAATCTGGCTGAAAATTCCTTGATTGACGAATCAATTACAGAAATAAATTCTTCAATAACTTATTCTTCGTCTGGTTTTTTACGTACATCTAAATCTTTTATATATTTTTTTTCAAATTTAGGAAATACCTGTATTTTTTTTATAATATTGTTCCTAAAACATGAAATCCAGAGTCAAAAGCGTGAATGAGATCCATCATGACGATGAATGTTTTATTTGTACCTTGAAGCTTTACGTTCAATTCATTGAAATGTTGGCATATGTTTGTAAAAAACATTAAAAAACATCGATTTTGTGAGTCACATAACAAACAACTGTGGATATTGTTCAATTTCCCCTCCTTTTGCAGAAACAGTCTAATTTTTTCCAAGCAGTCAACAAATCCTTGAAGTACTTTTCCGCAGCTCAACCAGCGAACATTGTTATGCATTAGTAAGCCATTATACACCGAGTTGACTTAATCCAACAAAGCCTCAAACTTTCGCTTATTTAAAGCCTTCGACGATATGAGGTTGATTTATTTTTTGACTAACGCCATTACATTATCAAGAGATGTTAAACCACTCTTAGAACACAAGACTTGTTGATAAATAATGCAGTGGAGTTCAAAAATCGAATGTCCTACGTCTGTTTGAAATAAACTAATGAAATCCTTTTTTTCGGCCACCATATTTGGAGCACTATCAGTTACTGAAACAATTTTTTTCAAATAAATTTCTTTCTCAGCGAGCGAATTTTTAACAGCCGTAAAAATATATGTGCCCTTTTTTAAATGGAATGGGAACACTCGCGTTTGTTCATAATACTTCATAGGGAAATTTGTTATTTTTGACAAAAATGTAAACCGTTTTGACCGCGGTGTGCCCAAAATAATTTGTCGCGTGCCATTGGGTTCACCATCCCTGGTCTAGCCTGCAGAGAGGCATCACACGCATTGTGCTTTATTATAAGTATATAAAGATTTTTTTACTAGTCGTTTTTGGCGACTAGCCGGTTCGTCAGTATTAATATTCGTTTAAATGTTCAATTCATATTTTATGTAAATTGTTCTCGTAATAGGTATTTCAGAAAAATATTTTTAAGCTTCAAATTTTGATAGTCATATTACTCACTTACACTATTATGTAGGCTTTAAGCCGTTATTTCTCTATTATATTAATGCATTTATTTATACTACATTTCGTTGAAGATGTTTTAATTGTTTTGCTCATAATGTGTTTATTTATATTCTTATTAATGTAAACATTTTATTTTTATTTTTTATTCACAAATTTATCTATTAAAATCTTAACAAACAAACTGAGTCCTTTTAAGAAGCAATTTTTTCGGGTGAATTAACTCTTTTCTAGAAAAATTAAATGGTTTCAATTTCTGCCTGAACTCTGAAGCTGAAGTAAACAATACAATTTGGAGAAATTCAATTATATGAACAATCTTAATGGAATGGCTTTAATGAAACAATGGAAAGGGAAAAGAAATTGAAAGGAAATTTCGAGGAAGAAAAAGAAATAAAACAGAAACATCTAAATTATCTCTTTTATGGACTATATACAGCTTCATGACAAGAAGTTTTATTAAAGTAACATTTCAGAGTAGAAAAAAAAAAGATAATATAGGTAATAGGTAATTCTGAAATAATTATTATCAGAAAGTATTCAAATAATCGGATATTCGAATAATTAGATAATCAACGAAAAGTGTTATTTATCAAGAAAATTATTAAAAATTGCTTATCTTATTTCATTATCATATCATCAGCATATCAAGTAAAATTATATTTTTATTGAAAGAATATATTATATAAGCTTATTATTAATTATTTAATAATTTAATTTTTATTTTAAAGTGATTGTAGAATTTGACAGAAAATGTAACTTTTCAAAACTCTACATGTTTTTGATAAAATAATTGAGCTCGATTGTTTAATACTTATAAAGCATAAAGGAAGTTCAATTTTTTAAAAAAAATTAGATGACTAATAACTTGATGTATTTTGTTATTAAGAAGAACAGATTCAAATTTTTCATGGTATGAATCAGTAATTTCTTTTAAAATTTCAGTTGGTTTATAACCGCTTAAAAAAAAACGTTTAAGAAAGAAAACATTTTGCAAATTTATTTTTAATAGCTTTCTAAAAAATTCTGAAAAAGAAGAATTTAATATATGCAGAAATTTCTGTAAAGATTCCATTTTAAATGAAATGTTCATGGTATTTTGAATAAAAAAAATAATTGCAGTCTAAAGAACTGATGAATTGTATTACAACACAGATGATTGAATGATTTATTACCTTTAAATGTCTTCCAAATCTGAAAGCGAATCGAAATGATATCACATTTTGGCAACTGTTCAGAAATGCATACATACAAGTTTTAGAGATTTTAAATTCAAAATAAAATTTTAATGAAATCTACGTTATATATATTTTTAAACTTTCATTTTCAATTTTTCCAGCTGCCAAACAAAGTTTTGGAGCTCGACAGATTTTGAGATGAAATAACAGCTATGATGCCATAGTTCTAACGTCAACCTTTTAAAAAGGCTTCTGTTTTCAAAGAAGCATACATAATAATAAAGCAATACTGGTAATAGTAGATCAATCTTTTATAAACGCATCGGCTTTCAAAGAAGCATGCATAATAACAATGCAATACTGGTAAAAAGCAGGTAAAAAATATATGCAATTAAAAGATGAATATGAAAATTGCCATTTATGCTTTATTCATTTCTTAAGCAATTTTGTGTTTTCATATTCATTGCTTACGCGATTTCGAAATACAAAACCCCCTAACCAGAACAACATCATGTTTTCACATGATAAAAAAATCTTTTTGAATCGATTACGTAATTTCTAGTTTTGTAAAGTATGTGTCATTCATATGTTTTTAATGTTCATTGATTTATTATAAAATATTATGTACTAAAACTTCTTGTGTTCTCCTTTAAGCATAAAATCCATACTGTCATCGGCTTTTAAAATGAGAAACGCTTTCATGGAAATATCTAACTAAGAACTGATTAATATATTCTGTACAAGTGGGAGTGGTCTCACATGTCACCTATAGAAATGCTATATCCCCTCCTCTAGCATAAAACTGCGCTCCTTAGCCAAAGACTAGAATGCATTCTTTAATTGGCGATGATTATTTTGTGCTGCTTATTATAGTAAAGGAAATTGTACTCTTTGAACTAATAGAAATAAAATTAACAAAAATTGCAATTGTAATAACAAGAGCTTCATTTCACCAAATGCCATTTATCCAAGTTATCATTTTACATACGCGAGAATGCGCAGAGAGACAGATGGACTACTCGATGGATTGGTTTCAACAATGGATAAATATATATACTTTAGATACTAAATTCTTGGATTTAATTTTTATCTATCTAGCTTTATACATTTTTATCTATCTTGTTTTTGAACTCCGTTATGATTGGGCAATAATACTTCCTGTCTATGGAATCTTCAGTTTTGACGGCATAGTAGGCAAGAAATTAACAAGTTTGAAGTTGAGGTCTGGTGCAATTGACAATGCAATCACTAGAAACTCTGTAGTTCTCTTTCTTACTATAAGACTAATAAAGTGAAAATACAGCGTTCTAGATTCGTTATAATACCATATCTTCGATTTTCATAATCTATTTAACAGGCTTCTATTAAGATAGATTTTGAATTCAGAACACGAGAATAATAAAGATCAATTCTGCTGGATTAACTCATTTTTTATTCTTAAATATCTCTTAAATGTTTTGTAACGTTCCTTCATTTCCCTCACATAATTATTGGCATTCCGGCCAGATGTAACTTCACCTGTTTTCCCACACATCGTTAAGTGCTTCCGGACCGTCATATGTTAATGCTCTTTGTTAGTGAAGTCATTGTGTCTGATTATCTGTTGCATTCAGATAAAGAACAACATGTGTGTTACGTCTTTTCAAAGAGATCCATCATATCTTCAAAGGAGAAGAACATCAAAATATACAGATGTTAATTTTTTTCCCATTATGAAGGGACTCTTCACATATTCGAGGAACAATAAATCACCAGCAACCGTTGTCATTAAGTGTCCAAGTCAGGCAGAATTTAGCCGGTATTAGCAATGAATTGAATATAATTAACATGTGCTCGGGGAGGGTCAGCTACAAAGATGGATCCTGACCACACATTCCCACGATCGATTGGAAACCATTGAGGAAGCATTGCTGAGCAGCTATTGGGTGATAAGGAACTCAAGTTCACCAATGAGAAACTCACAGGCAGAGATCTGGCTGAAATAATATATGGTATTTTTTGAGAGAAGAAGAAGAGCAGTAAGGGTCGTTTAAGAAGGAGTCAAAGAGACGTTAGTGTTCGAAGGTGTCCTGATTTTATGAGAAGCTTCGAGTGATTCAGGCTTCTGTGTTAAGATCCACCTTATAAAAATCGGTGGATTTCTGGAGCTGCCCCTGGAGTAGCCGTATGAGTTAACAGCCTGTTAGCTTCTTTTTGGTGTTTATTCTCCGAATTGTTTGTGGAACTATTTCATGATTAACTTTCAACTGTTGTGTGAATTTTGTAAATAATATTTACCTAGATGATAACAAATTGTTTTTGTGTGCATATATAAGGCTGTAAATAAAAGGAATTATTTGTTACGCTACTCTCTTATTTGATCGGTCAGGATCAAGACATTGCAGTTTCATAACACTTCTGTATTACGAATTTAGTTCTGTGATGTTTCTTATTACATAATCACCATAGTTGTCAATTGTTGGTTAATTAATAGTTTATTAATTGTTTAAATAAATAGTTGCTATAATAGCAATTAATATTTATTCTACCGTTAAATTTTTATTCAAAAACCGACTTTGTTTTTATATTACATAACTGATAAATGACGAATGCAGTACTAATAAAATTTAATAAAAGAAGCGATCAACGCATGTAAATAAAAAAATAATTAGTTTGATTATATTAATGTTTTGTTTTAAAGCTAGGGTTATTTTGGGACGGATCCCATAGTTTTTAACTGCAGTCAAATGGACGAAACCTGAGTTGGCATCCCCTCTCGAAACTTCTACACCATACCAGCGGGGAGAAGTTTGGTCCCAACGGATTTAACGCGCACCAGACCCTTTTACACGACGGTTCTTCGGTGGAATCGGGTTTCGAATCTGAAACCCTCCAGTTCCGAAACCGAGACCTTACCATACTGCCACTGCGGCTTTCAAAAGAAATAAAACGAAATAATGAAAACAGAAAGAAGACATAAAAGAATGAAGACATTTGTTTGGTAAATTGATTTCATAAGCGATTGCATTCACAGCAATCATTGCAATGAATGTATAGCCATGATATATTCTTAGTAATGTTGGCTAAACTAAACTCTTTCTTTCATAGAACAAATTTTACTAGAACATTTAATTAAAATTTTATAGAAAAAAATAAATATCTCATGAGCAGGCTGAATTTCAGTTATCTATTAAAGAAGAAAAACTTAATAGCTTTTAAAAAGATTTATGAAATATGACAGTTATTTTTAGGAAGTATTATTTCTTTCTTTTTTATAAATTTTTTTTTCTTCTTATTTATAAGAAGAACAGAAATAATTTATATCGAAATTATTATTTTGACTCCACCTTCGTTTTACAAAATCCATTTACATCTTCTATAATTCGAAAAAAAATTCCTAATTTTTACAAATTAATCATTGTTACTTTTAAGTATTACTCAAATTATAAAATCATCCAGATGCAAACGATTTCTTTTCCGAGCATAACATATATTACAATCAGAGCTACAATGTCTGCTTTCGTCAATGCGTATCTACAGTTGCTTACTAAAAAGCAGCTGAGGCGGCAAGATAAAATTTTTGTGAAGTCCGAAATCTAAACTTTGAAAGTATCGAAAATGATATTTCCTGTGAATGTTACGATCTGCAAGAATATTGAAAGAATGCTGCTGACTGGAAGAAATTGATGTGATATTTTCAACATGTTCCATTGCATTCTAAGCCTTATAAAAAGGAAAGAAAGAAAAAAAAATCGTTTGGCAAAAGGCATCGGGATTCAAAATTTAATTTTTTACTTTCAGGATATAAGAAAGCAGACAGACAAATGCAAGCATCTAAAACGTACTCAGCACGAGCTGACAAATAAGTTGGAGTTTTTATTATTTTTTTTCACCCCCGCATTTCTTTTGGCAAATGACACTTACTAACTTTTCGGTGTGCTTTTTCTTGATTTGTTTACGTTTTGGAAGTTTCTAAGGAGAAAATTTTTGGTGTCAGGTTTTATGACATGTTTCGAAAAGTAAACAGATTCGATTGAGATTTTTTAAGACCATAAATAAATAAATGAATGGAAAAAGCCCCAGAGAAACGGTTAGAAATGGATATTTACAACAGTGAGTATAAACTTCTGAGACTTTCTTTTATATTAATTAACATTTTGCGTGCCACGGTCAAGTACGTAATATTTCCCAAGGGGTTTTTTTTAGTCGTTTGCTTTCATTTTGGCATCAACTATATTGCATGTTGCATAGTTTGTTTTAGCTTTGAGAGGTTTCAGGTTAATTTGATGCCGCCTATATAAGAGTGACTTGGTGCTCACTTTTATATCTACAAAAACCACGCTTAAAAAGTTATTTCCCTACAGACACTAGGGTAGATATCCATATAAAACCATAGAACTATCAATCAGTACAATGTGACGTGACTTTGACAATGAAAACGCTAGTCGCACAAATGTGTGAAATGTTTCTATCACTCACATGTGCATGTCGTGGCACATAATGTGCTCTTAAGGATTCACGATTCACCTGATCACATGAAAATTGCAAAACTTGAACAAGAGTTTGAACAAAGTTTTGAATGCCATGAGTGTTTAGAGTTAGTTCTCTGGATTAGAGACTATGACAAGATGGTAAGATGGCAATTTATGTGGAGTTTCCACAACACAATATTTCCAACTATTATGGATAGTGACATATTCGGTGATTCGATTTGGGCTTTATATTATAGAGGGAAAAAATAGAAAAAGAATAGATACATAACTTTTAGCATATTGAAATCAATATTTGTCACTGAATCTATAATTCTGATCAAAATACAACTAATCAAATTTAACCCTTATAAGTAGTTACATTTTTTTGAGCTATTAACTTTCTATAAATGGGAATATAAAAATAAATCTTTGATGAATTTAGAATCGATTTTCAATATTAATGAGAAAACAATCTACCATTTTTTTAAAACTTTAACTCTTATTTTCAATCATCGTGTTCAAATGTAGACATCCAACGTATACGGATTTTTTTCCCCAAAATTTGTTAAAATCTACAAATTGGATAGGAAAACCACATATTTAATTTTATTACTGGAATTAGATGAGTTTTTGAATTATCGCTTTCACCTAGAAACGAGCCGGCACAATTCCAAAAGGATGTTTTTTTGGGCTCAGAAGCGCATAAGACATGGAGATTTATCAAAATCACATGTACAACTTTTTGGCAATTATGATACGTTTTTTTAAAAATCTTTTTTTCTATAGAATGCTTTTTAACAATTAGGCAAACTGCATTCTAAAACGCTCTGCATATTTTAGTTTTAAGGACAAATTGTTCCCCGCGATCTGGACGTCTCGGGTTCGAGTTCTGCCTGTGAGGTGTGTGAATGTGTCCATAATGCATAAATTAGCTAAATCGCACTCTTGGCCCTAGTTGACGCTACTGAATAAACAAGAGACGCTCACAGGGGCTTGTAAAGTGTCTGCGGGCTTGTAAAGTGTCATAAGTCACAACACAGCAACAAGCATAAATTGAAAGATTGTTGTGATTTTTTTGAATATATTCCGAAAAATTTTTCATTTATGCAAGCAACTAAGATGCAACTATTATGCATTAGATAAATCTTTTTTTAAAAAATTTTCTTGCATATAAAATATAAAGAAAATATTATAATTGCCAAACAATTCAAATTCGACATTTAGACGAATCTCCACGTTTCTATCCTTTCTGACACCGAAAAACAATATTTTTGTTATGAAGTCCTTCTGCCTATGAACATTGTAACTTCAATTTTCAGATGCTTCGTTATAAGCAAGAGCGGTACATTTCCAATTCTGATAAAAATTGCATTGTTAAAATCTTTCATAATTTCTACTTGTATGTAATAGGAAAGAGTTGGCATATCATCACTCTTTATATAATTAAATTTTACGGAAAATAAATTTACGGATGACTTAAAACTTGGGATTTGAACGGGAACTTAAAATTTGGGAAAATTTAGCTTATACAACTTTTATATGAGATAAAGTTAGTTTAATTTTAAAATCATTAGTCAGAAATTTGTGTTTCTAAAATTAAAAAATAAATAATATAATAGCTAATAAGGTGTAAATAGATTTTTATTTGTATGGAAATCGAATAATTTTTTTTTTATTTAGTCAGGTTTGAAAGAATTGAATGAATCAAATTTGTTAATTATGACATTTAATTTGTTCAATTAATTTTTATATGAATAATAGTTAATAAGCGTATAAAGATATGCATATTTAATGAAAATGATTACCCATCATAAAAGTAATCAAATAGTCTACATCAATAAAAACACACTCTCTTTTTTTTATTATCTTTGGTTACTTCTTTGTAAATTTTTTTAATAAATTATTCTACCTTGACTAAATGAGTTAGAAGACTTATGAAATATATTGAGAACATTTAAATCAACATAACTTCTAGAAATGAATTGAAAAGAGGCGTTATCATATTTCCAGTACATGGATAAATCTATGCATTTCTTTTAAATAAATCCTTCTTTAACTTGCAGCAAAAAAGAAAAAAACACGAAAGGTATATATAAAGGTATATATTTCTTTCTTTCTGATATTTTCCCATGTAAATAAATATTCAGAAGTGCAGTGTAAACAGAAGCATTTCGTTCGAAACCACTCTTCTAATTCTTGAAAACATTTACCTTCTTTCGTTATCTGAGTTAAAAATGGCTCATTGTCGTGCTAAACTCCGTACCAAACTATTTTGCAAGACCGGAAAAGTAATTCACTTCACTTTATCCTTCGGAATATTTGCGGAATGCTAGTTCATTATTGAGAAAAAATTCGCTCCACTGGAACCCCCCTTCTTCCCCTGCAACAAAAACCACAAAACAACTGCATCATTTCCCCCCTTTTCCGCGGACGATTTGGAAACAGCGAAAATTCACTCTCAAATACATCTAAATCCTACCGCCAGGTGTCAGCTCGACTGTATTGCCATCTGGCGGTAACTTAGGAAACGGGAGGAAGCGAGCAAAGCGGAGTCTGTCGCTGTCGCGAAGTAGAAGATAGTAGTTCAGTGTCTCTGCTCCTCATCTTTTTCTGTGTGTGTTCTATCTATGTTTCTCTCTGAAGATAAGTAGAGTGCGATGGCTATTTTTAGCACCAGCGTTTTCAGTAGTTTATTTGGAAAAAAAGTTTAAATGGTTCTCTCGCATGCTTTGACGCCGTGCTTGAAGTTTATGTGTTTGGAATATGGAAGTAGAATCTAATTTCTGAAAGCAGACGATTTATAGAGTGATGCCATCCTTTATTTTAGAATTTTATTTCTTAAAGTTTTAGACGTCGATTGCAGGAGATATTACACGATATTACTTCGGAATTCAGCACACACAAGTTATAAATTGTTGTCTTATATTGAAATCCCTCCTGTGCTGACTTAGTATGAATAGAAGAGCAACAGGAATAAGATAGGAATTTCATAAAATTAATTTATTTTCGGAGAAATTTTCTGGAAATTTGCCCTAAAAATGTTCATTTCTGCAATTCGTTTATTTTTATTCTATAACAATGCCAGCATGGAATTTCGAATTATGACAAGTTATTTTTCTTTTTATGACGGATAGTCGGCAATAGAGGTAAAAGTAAGCATATGAATATTTTATCGGAAGAAATTATATTAATTAATATTCACAGACAGAACTTAAATAATCAGAGCTTAAACATGCTAAAAGCCCAAATTTCTCGAATGCGGAGAGTTTTCTTAATTGAAATATATTAAATTGCTTCAAGCATTATCTGAATAGAAACAAGGATTTCAGTTTTCCAATTTGGTTATAGTTTGTTTTGAAAAGCAGAAGTTCTTTAAATTAATTACTTAATCGAGATCGTTTTGAACCAAATCATTTTTACACTTTAATTGCGTTCATGCGATTAGCAAATCTAAATTAGATTAAAACTAATATTTAATGCAAGAGTAGAAAGTAAGACTGTCTTAACGAGATCTTAACGTACAATAAATGCAATTCTTATAAAGCACATCCTTTTAAATTAGCTAGTTTAATTTAGTTAAAATTTAAGGCTATATCATCTATATTTCTTCCTTCTTATGAGCTTTTGCTGGTTAAAAAGGACCAAACTCTTATTTTTCTGTAAAGCCTAAGGCGGTTTCAGGGTAATTTTGAAATATTATATACATTGCACAAAAAGGTTCTAAAGCCTTAAGAGAGAAATTAGCAACACAATTTAGCTTTAAATTAGCGATTATTAACTTTAAATTGCGATATTCTGTAAAAAAGGATATTTTAGATAATATTTCGAATCATTACTGACTGATTGCTATCAGTTTAACGTACAAAATAGGATTGGACACTTTGCACTATATATTTTTCTGAAACACTCAAAATAAAACACATTATTATAGAAAAATTCTAATGTTTGGTCTATACTGATAAGAGAGATACATTTTGAAAATTAAAGCACTGGAGTTTGTAGGTGTTTGTTATTACAGATAGGTATAATTTTTAAGTCTAGAATTTCTTTTAATATTTACGAGAGAAAAAAAACAATGGAGTCTATGGCATTCAGAGATACTGTAGCATAGTTGGTAGAACAGAAAAAGAAATAGATAGAAGCTGAATTTATTGTTCCAAAAGTGGAAATATTTTATTGTCAAACTTCACCTGGTGCGTTAATCATACAATTATCTGTTATTTAACTTACTTTTTGTTGAGAACTCATATTATATTGATGAGAATATCCTTAATAACCTTGATTAGAATTGCAGCCAAGGATATTTGTGTAATTGGTGCTTTCTACCAGTGACAGACAGAATTGCTGATTATCACAGAAGAAATTACTTTCTGCATATTGTCCTGGCGATCTTTTCTTAATTTAGTGCTATTTCTTGAGGATACACCACATGTGGTAGCGGATACTTCCATTGGAAGGATTTAAATACTAAATATTTTATTCACCCACCTAAAGTTCATACATGATTGGTGTTGGAGTGGTTTCTAACTAATAATTACATGTCGTCATATTGGAATATATGGATGATGCTTAAAGAATGAGGAACTAGTTTCCAGACTTTGGGTTTAATCTACCAGTTGTGTTATTGGTGAAATCTTACGAGGCATCATATGAAGTGGTACTTATTCTGATGCATGGATTGAGAATTTACCATTTGATTCGAACAGCATTTCTTTCTCTATGGAAAACACCACCGTGTTGTTAAATTCCCCCAATGTGGCATTCTAAGACTAAGGAGTTCCAGCTAGACCAGCAAAGCCCTCAACTATTGAGCACTTCCATTATCAACGCCACACCGCTCACTCTGATTGACCAGCAGCCTTCTGGCCTGAATGGTAAGACTTCGAGTACTGGTGTTGCCACCCAACCACCTACCGTCTCCAGATCTGTTCCACAAGAAGCAGTTGGAGCAGGACCTCTGAAAAGAGGGTTCTGCAGACGAGGGGGTAATCGTTTAGTGCACCCCAGATTGAGTTTGTGGGGTAAACCAATGAACAGTAGACAGAGGCACAGAGATCCCCGCTACAGGAAACTACGGTTTCAAGTGAACAACTTCTTGGAGAGACCTCGAGGAAAAAAAGCCATTTTATATCACATGATTGTGTGAGTACAGATTTTTTTTAATGATTCTTCTCGTGTTTATGTTAACAAATGCTTCCTACTGTGATCAGAGAGTACATAAGTTTAAAGATAACAATTAAAATATTTTTATATTCGTAATTATAAAACTGATCATTTTTATATACTTCAATTTTGGTCTGTAGGTTTGTTTCTTCTTTCGTTTTTAGTCTTTAAATATCTTATGCACCTTTTACTTAAGCCACATATTATTTCTTAAATATGTTTGTTCACATTTCAGAACTAAGCTACAGTTAAAATAACAGAACCATCGAAACCAAGTTATAGTTAGAATAACAGAATATTCACTTCTTTGCCTTATCGCTTATTAAATATAGATTGATTGAATTGACTTCATAAAGACTATAAGTATTTGCATATAAATATAAGAATTTATTCAATATATATATTTAAATATATATTGAATAAATTCTTATTATTGAATGTATTTTTAGTTAATTGCGACTGATATAAAAATATTTATTTTTAAACTTTAAAATTTAGACATTTTGATAATGTGATTAACAAAACAATAAAAACTAAATTTCATAAAAAATTATTATACAAATATATCTATTAAATGAGAATTCAAAATCCTGATATAAATATATATATAGCTCATGGATTGCCGATAAAAATGAGTTGTTTTGTGTAAACTTTTAAAGATCAGATGACAATACAAGTACATAAGTAGTATATAAAGTATAGTAATTAACAGTTCTTGATGACTTAATAGTTAATAAAATTTATTTTTATTAAATTGGAATAATAAAAATTTTATTGATAAAATTTTCATTAATAAATGATAAATGGATTAAAGTTAAAATAAACTTAATTTTATATCGAATAATTTTATGTGAAAAAAATCGTTTGCTCGATAAAGTTATCGGTTTTGAAATATTTCTTAAAGTTAGGCGATCCAATTTGTTTATTTTAAATGTAAATGGAATTATTTTTTAAAAAAAATAAAACGTTAAAACTGGTTATTTCAGAATCTTTTCAAAATATTTTTGAGTCAAACCGTTTAGATAGCAATGGTTTGAAATCCTTCAGAATATTAAGGCAGACGATTTGAAATCGTTAAATTATTTAATAAATAATTAAATACTTTTGGAGAATGCGGCACAGTTATCAAATAAGATATTTAAGAGTTTTTTTTAGATTTAATATTAATTTTTAAAAAAATTTTATAAAGATTTTCTGAAAGAAAAAAATATATAAAAGGGTGTTAAGATTTGATAAAGTAGAAGAATTAATCTTCTTCCAATCACAAACTTGAAAACGAATTTAATTTGCTGTTTATTGTTAAAGTAGTAACTCGTTTTCATCTCTTTTCCAAGGATATCTGAACAACAAATCGTCTGATTCTAAGAATAGCTGTGAAGATATACAGTGTATATTTTTTATGGGAATTTATCTGTGCTAAAATTTATTTTGCGTGAAATTTTCTTTAAGATACAAAATTTTGATCGCCGTCTCAGATTGTGTAAATATGATTAAATGCAGGAAAACGACCAGTTTCAAAAAATTATGTTTCATTATATTGGAATATTAAAAGCATTTTCTTTTTTTAATTATTACAATTACTTAATAAGCTAAATTTATTCCATCAAATTTTGATCATGTTACTTTATTATAAATTTTCAAAAGTCTTGAATGTCTATAAAATAAAAATTTAATATGAAGACTGAAAATATCGTTTGATGTAGTATTTATTGATTTGATGGTAAATTATAGAAATATTTCAAATAAAAATCAATAATTAATTATTCTTATTTCAAACAAATAAATTCACTATAATGAAAACATAAATATCAATCAAAGTTAATAAAACCTCTTTAAGATATTTAAATTTAAAAGTCAAGTATTTGTAGGATTACATGTATTTTTGCAAAGACAGAAAAATCATGATAATAGCAATCTTATCTCGGTTATTTGGCAAAATTGTAATCGTTTTTTAAAGAAACGTATCTTAATTTTTATTCTAAAGTCGCTCAATTCTTTACCTGTTACTAGGTGAGAATTATTGTTCATTTTCTTGAATATGGTATTAAATTTATAAGTATTTGGAAACCCTTATCTTTATGTTCAAATGCTATTCTTTTATGGTTTGGAAATTCAAAACCTTAAAAATGCTGTTATTTATTTACCCTTTCTAGGGCCTTCATACAAAAAAGCGAACCAATTTCTAGATTTATTAAAAAGTTAAAATCAGTTTAATTCATAAAAGTGATATAAATAGAATATAGCTAGTTGATTTTTTTCAGTTACAATTATAAACTAGTACATCGATGAAATCAATTGAAAAAACATTTTCATTAAAAAGTGTTTCGTGCTATAAATTCATTCACAGTGTTTGATATTTTTTAAAAATTTTTGAAGACATACTTAAAAATATTAGAAAAAATAATTTTATCTATGGATTATTATATTGATCCAGTAAATGTTTTTAAATTGTTCCTTTAATAGATCATGTCACTAACTCATTTATTGAATGGTAATTTAATTGATTTTATTGCATTAATCATTTTATGACAGTTCAAAGTTGATTACGTATTAAATTAAATTAAATTCATTAACTAACTTAATTATTAGTAATACCAATTATTCTTATTATTTCATAATCTATTTAACTAATTATTAACTCGAACTTCTTCGAAATGATCATATAATTATTGCAATTAATATACGAATTAAAACTATTATGTAATCGCTGTAAAAAAACTTAATGAAATTAAATTTAGTGAAATTAAATACTTTAACTAAATTTAAATTTAAAGAAGAATATTCAGTTTTTATCACTTTTAGATATCATTTCGCATGACATTATTCTAATTAGTTAAATACTTTTATTAAAATATATATATATATATATATATATCTTGTCAGGGAAAAAAAATTGTGTTGTGTTCTGGTGCACACATACGTGTTCCGTTTTTCGTTTCCTTGTATAAATTATGATTCTCGTTGTAAAACAAATTGAAATTGACTCTAGAAGATTTTTCTTTATGGCCAATCATCAGCAAAATTATGTTTACACACACACACAAACACGAACGAGAGCATATTCATTATCAATTTCTTAAATAAATAAACACTAATTACGATTTTTAATTTTTCAGTTTATTTAAATTCTATATATTTTCCTTTTCTTCTTGAAACTTATATAATATTTACTTTTATAAATTACAGTAAAGTATGAAAAGTTGCAACTATCAGATATCAAATGAATTTTAACTAATGCTGTTCTATATATTAATAATAAAATATTAAGAAATATTTCTAAATATTAAATATGCGTTGTGCGAAAATTTGAAGATATTCTAGTATTTCTGAAAATACTGGAGAATTACTAGAGAAAATACTAGATAATTTCATAAGTCCTGTAATGCCGTATTTAAAATTTTAAGAGATATTTAAAATGGAAATGATCAAAAATATAACGTTGGGATTAAAATTATTCAAATGATTTCATATCACGCCGTTTTCAGCACAACTTTATCTCGTGAAATAACATGTTTTACTTAATGATTGACCAACAATGGGGAAATTAAAGCGTTCTGGCAGAAAATAATAGAGTGGTGCGTCTTCGGTTTAGTACTTAAAAGTAATTAATTCTAAAATTTTGGGGAGCTTTTGAAGCTAACCACCATGAAAATTCAAACTCATATAGTGAAATTTACGAAACTAGATTTTGAGAATCGTTGCAATGCGAAAGATTGGAATGAAAGTAGAAGTGCTTTTATCTTTCAATTAAAATTGCTTTTGTACTTTTATTTTCAGACATAAGTGGAATTAAAAAGTTTTATCATATGCATCATTTTAAACTTAGTTTTTGTAAAAAAAAAACCACCTTATCAATTAAAAAAAATTAATTGTCAATTTAAATAAATTGATTGATCAGAATTCTTGAAATTCTTGTCATTTAATTTCAAACATTTGCTACAATTACACAAGATTAATTTTAAATAGCCAAAGTCGCTAAATTTAAGACAAAAAAGTGTAATTATTTAAAGCTTTATCATGAATTAATAATTCAGTGTTATGTATATATCTTGCTTCTTAAAGAGAATAAACTGAATATTAAATTTAAGCTGTCTATTATGTGTTCGTAAACCTCGATGATTCCTTTAATAATTAATAAGAAAACTTTTATATACACAATGTGAGATTTTACTAGATGAAATCTTTCAAATTAATTAACACAATGCTGTGAGAATAAATTTGAATTCAATCGAAGCATTTTGCTCAGTGAATAATTAATATCTAGAGTCTTGGTATAAGAAATATTAATCAGATTTGTTGTGTACTATAAATATCATTCATTTATGTATCACAAAACATTTTGATTTAACGTATTTCTGAATCTTTAGTCTCATATAAATTAATTATTTTGGATTATTTACATTGTTGAAAGCCAGCATCAGTTGCGTTACTTTCAAATTATTAAATAAATCTGAAACCTAAACATAAGAATAAATTTTTAATGCTAATTCGCCAATTGATAAATTAAATTTTTTTTAAAATTTCGTGGAAATAAATATTACTTAAATAAACATAGCAGAATTAGGGAAGAATTATATTTCAAAGCATTTAAAATGATGTACTTCTGCTACTTTAAATAATGTTTAAGCATTTAAAATTTTCTAAAATTATGTTTTGATGTATTATACAATTACATACAATACAATATTATTAAAAAAATGTTATATTATTTTGTTTTATAAACCATGAGCATTTTTAAACCATCATTTTATTGCATATTGCATTCTAAAAATAAAAATAATGTCATTTATTGTTAACGGTTTTGTAAAAATGTCTTTCCATCTGTTATTTTAATTTTCATTCTTTATCAGTTATTTATTTGGCCGACATATATTAAGTACACTTTTATATTCATTTATTTTTTATATTCCGAAGGATTATTAATTGTCTCCGATTAAAAGTGAAAAATGAAAATAATTTAACGAGATGAAGTTGGGAATATTTAAATTCTTTATTTTGATTTTCAGAATGGCAATAAAAATATATTTCAGGGAAATGTATTTTTCTTGGATCATTTTTTTATAATCACGCGACTCAATAAATCTGTCGCTCTAACTAATCTTTGATCATGTTTGTTGAAAAAAAGTGTGTGTTTTGGAACCACTTTTTTGAGTATAGCCCACGAATATTCAATGGCATTGATGTCGGGGCGCTGTGGTGGTGTGTATAACTGCTGTTTACAATGAAAAAGACACCACATTTTGACGTTACATGAATTCTGTTTGGGGTCGTTGCCCTGCTGGAAAATGGAATTTCCATCTAAACCCAAATTTTTAACACGTTCGTTTAGATTGCTGTGTCTATATGGTTTTCCCAACTTGCTGCAGAAACTTCTCAAATCATAGACAAATGTGTAAGTGCTGAAATTGTGCGAAATGCCATTAGAAAAGCTGGATATAAAAGTCACATTGTTAGAGATAAACCGTTCATCAGCTTACAAATTCAAATAAAGCATTTAAATTTCGCAAAAACTCATCAAATGAAGACCAATAAGTTTTGAAAGGAAGTTATATTTAATAATGAAAGAAAACTCAACATTTCTGGCAGTGACAGCCATCGTACTGTATGGATAAAGCCTGATACTGCTTTGGATCCAAAAAATTTATGTCCGAAAGGTATACATGTGGTGACTAAGTCATGGCTTCATCCTGAGTAGGAAATTTAACTCTTATAGATGGCATTATAAACCATATGGTTTACTTGGATAAACTTTGCAGCAATCTAAAGGAAAGTGCTGAACACTTAGATTTAGATGGAAATTTCATTTTCCAGTAGGACAACGACCCCAAATAGAATGCACGTAACGTCAAAATGTGATGTCTTTTTCATTGTAAACAGCAGTTACACACACTACCTCATAACCCCGACATCAATGTCATAAAATATTCGTAGGTCATACTCGAAAAAGTCTTTCAAAAATACAAAATTAAAAACAAAATCTATTTAAAACAAGTATTGCAAGAAGAATGGGATAAAATATCTTCAGATACAGCCAAAAATTGGCCGAATCGGTACCATGACGTTTAGAGGCCATTATAGGAGCCAAAAGACATGCAACTTAACAGTGACTCTTTGTTTCTAGGCGAGATATTGCAAAAATTCATTGGTGTACTCTCAATGCTTTGAGGCAAAAACCCAAGTACGTTTATTTAAAATGCTTCCGAAAATTTTCAATTTAGAAGTTTTTTGTTGATGTTTCTTTATTTTTACTCTAAATTAAACCATTTGTTATGTATAAAAATCGGAACATGTTTGCTCTTCTCGGTAATGTGTTATTTATATTGAAAGTTGGATTTATCAAATAAAAGTAAGGTGCACTCTCAATTTTTTGAGCCACTGTATACCTTAAGGTATCAAGTGACTTTGCCTGATACCGATTAAAACATTGGACAAACTATTTAATTTTTTGGATAATAGCTGTCTTTGCAGACTAGCTAATTCGTTGCGAGTCTTGGTTTACTTTTCATTTAAGCTAATCTCTTCCGAATAGCTTTATGTTCATGATTTACTCAATAAATTGATTTTAATTCTTAGCTTGTGACAATCCTTAAACCTTCAGCACACGCACCCGATTTATTAACATTAGCATACACGTGGGGCTATTTTAACCGCAAATTGTCAAAGCACTTACTCTTTTTCTTATTGCCCTGGTTGTATAAAAATAAAATCTGGTCAGAATGTATAAATGTTTTCCATGAAAATATGTTCATATTTAAGATTCAAATGCTACTATTAATAAGAAAATCCGAAACTGAGCTTAATCTTTTTTTCTATACCTTTTCTGTATTCATTTTCATTTCCCCCATTCCAATCATATAAAACTTATTATTTTTTAATACAAGCACTTTCTAAATGTATAAAAATATTGGAAAAATAAGAAATTCTTCATTTTTTATATGGTTTACATTCGAATTTTTTTAGAAAAAGAAGCTTAAACACATCACTTTAAAAATTCCTTTTTTGTCTTTCATTTATATATATATATATATATATATATATATATATATATATATATATATATATAATTTAATTTATATATATTTAATTTTTTAATCCTATATAATAAATATATATATAAAATAAAATCGATTTTTAACATAAATTGTAAGATAATTTATTGATATAATAAAAGAATGCATTTTAAATAATGATTTGTTACGTTTTTTCGAGTATGAAAGGATTCGAACAGATTGTCTGGAGTATTTGGAATCTGCTTTTTGTTTCGGTTTGATTGCTTTCCAAAATTTCATGAATATATGACGAATCTGAGCTATGGTCCTTCTGTCTATATGTAAGAAGACTTGCGAGAAGATTTTTGAATCAGTGTTGCTGACATATTCATAACATTAAAAAAATCTAAAAACGCTAGCATAAGCAAGGGTCAATTTGATTGAATCCTCTTGCAAAAAATGAGATATTGTTTCATTGGTTTCTGTTGTTTCAATCTTCTTCTTCTAGCTCCTCTATGAAAGAGTAGGAAGTAACAAGCATAAACATATATAAATTTCTAGAACTTCTAAACAAAAAAGAAAGGATAGGATAAAAAAGACACCTGCTTGGGATAATGAGTTAAAACCATGTTAATTGAATTTTTTAAAACTACTTTTTTGTGGAGCCAAATTTAATGTCAACACTCTTTAATTAAGAATTATTACAGAACTAAAGATTATATGTATTTTAAATCCCTTTATCTTTGGAGGGCAACTACTTCACCTTATTCTCCATGTTTGACGACCAATTAGTAAACGTAATATTTCTTCCCTAATCTTCAATTTTAGAAAAAATTCTTGAATTCAATTAAATAATAAATATCATCTAAATTTCATGATAGAGATAAAATGCATGCAGTCATGAAATGAATAATTAAAAACAATGCAAAAAAAAACATTCTTCAAAAAATTAATATATTTTAAAATTTGATCCAAACAATTTCTTTCCATGTTTTTATTTCCTATTAGAATTAATTAAATGGCAAGTCTAAAATTTCAGTATGAAAGGGAAAATAAAGAAAAATCTGATGATTAATTGCTCCACTTTTTATAAAAAGGAATATTGCAGAAATATTTTTTATTAAGCTTAAGATAAAAATAAATAAGATTCTCTAAGATTAACATCAATACCCACTAACTACATTTCGCTTTAAGTTTCATATCAATCAAAATGCTAAAATATTTAAAAAAGTCTTCATTTATTTCTTTTCAACTAATTCAAAGTTTGTTTTCGAATTCCACCAAAAAAAATTTCTTTAATGATTTATATCAACATTTTCGAATTCTCAGATATAACATGTATATTTATTTGTAAAATACGACAGTTTTTAGCATTGTTAAGAACTAATAATTTATTATGCTGCTGAATTCAGATTTTTTTATCGACAAAAATAGTTCTTCTTAAACCCAATTAATCTTTAAAACCTTAATATTAAGATACTTGCATGTTTCTTTTTGTTTTTTACCTTATTATTTAGTATTCTATGCATTTATTTTTTATATTACTACTTTATTTATCTGTCTGCATTTCTAGTTAAATGAATAAAATAATGTTTCTTAAAAAATTGTTTTAGAACTTCAATAAAAGAAAAAGAGACATTCTTTAAGTTAGAAGTTAGAATATGAGTTTATTCAAGAACATTTTATAAAAATAATTTTTAATGATTATTTATAGTTAACTCAAAAGTTCTGAGAATGAATTTTTTTAAAAATATGCCTAATTAAAAAAAGTTCTTTTATGCACTAAGAATAAGATGAGTTGTTATGATAATATCCTTTAGAAGAAAAATTTTTTAAGATAAGAATTAGTGTGACAAGCAAAAAAAAAAAAAATGTTCAGTTTATTATTGATGCTATCTTATGATAATTCGTTAAAAATAATAAAAATTCTGAAATATTTTTTTAGAATTAATTATAATAAAAAATTTTTTCTTTAAATATAATTATAATAAAAACCTAAAATAATAAACCTAATAAAATCCTATTATATGTTTTAATTTTTTTGAATTTAGAATCTGTATTATTTTTTTCTTTCAATGATTTATAATACTAAATGTAATTGCACTATCAGTTTTCAGATATTAAAATCGTCTGCTCTTTTGCATTTACGTCATCAGGTTTATTTGCTGAAATTAATTTAAAAATTCTCTAATTATTTTTTTCAGATTTTCAGATATTAAAATCGTCTGCTCTTTTGCATTTAAGCCAACCAGGTTTAATTTCTGAGAATAATTAAAAAATTCTCTAATTAATTTTTTTAGATTTTAATATGTTAGGTTTATTTAAATTTTAATGTTAATAGAAACCTTTGGAAGCATTTCGAAATATTCAAAAACATCTTATATGTTCGGTTTTTGGAGAATTTTGAATTTATATTATTTGTTTTCTTTCAACGAATTTATAAAAAAATAGCAATAATTTGTGATATTAAGCATAGTTGCATTCATTCTCAGTTTTCAGATATTGAAACCGTCTGTGCTTTTACACATGCTTTAATCAGTTTTGATTTCTGAAATAAATTTAAAATAATTCTAAAATTAATTAGAGACTGGAATATAGCAGGTTTCTTTAAATTTAATCGATAATTGAAACCTAAAGATGTATTTACAAATATTCAAAAACGTCCTATTATATGTTCTGTTTTTTGTGAAGTATAAATACTCTCTTACTTTTCATTTATCGAAATCGTCTGTGATTTTGCACATACATCAAACGATTGTGATTTCACCAAATTAGGCGGGGGTTATCATTGAGGACGAGAAATTAATTGTTTGTATGAAATTGCATATATATCCAACAGATAGTTTAGAAAACCTTCGCAAAAACATGTTATACCAAATTAATTTGCAGCATGTTTTTCAGCAGAAGTTTTTACAAATTACTTTAAAATGACTGCGAAGTGCAATTTCATTAATATTATTAATTTTAACTTTTTTTCTTTTGGTTTTTAGGTTTCAATTTTTTTTTTTTTTTTTTTTTTTTTGCTGACATATATTGAAAAATTTATGAGAATTTTATAAAACATCAAAGAAAAAAGTATCATTATTTATTAATTATTTGCATCACCTTGAAAGTTAATAAATTGGAAAACGAATTCTTATTAATGAAAAATTTGACTTCCAAATATGGTTAATATGTGTTACATGCCAATAGAAATATTTTTGTAAATTGTGCACAAATATTAATTTGCCCTACAAAGCTAGACAAAAAGAAGAATACAATTAGCTTATCTATGTAAGTGAAATGTAAATTTCCTACAAAGAAGACATTGATCGTAATTATAGAATTAAAATGATTTCTACAATTTGTAATAATTTTTTTACAAAAAGTGCAAAAAATATTTTTATTTAATTGCTCTTTTTTTGTTTGAGTAATGTATTTAATTTAAGTGGAAACTCATACGAATAAAGACCTCCATATTTATTTTTCTAAATGTGATTTTTTATAATTATATTCTTAATATATAGTAAACTCTTGATTCAACAGATTAATTGTATCAAAAGAGAGTTCCGACAATTGAATGCATCGGTAATGTGTGTTATAATGTGTTGAATAATATTAAAAAATATTATTTGTGTAAAAATATCTTTATAAAATAAAAAAAAATTATAGTACTTACCATATTAGAACCAAAAAATATTACAACCGTATGTCACAAAGGTGAAGTTAAAAATTTTAAATATGAAGCAAACACTGCCGCTTAAGGCTGAAGCCCGAAAGTATGGCAAATAAAATCTAGAATAATAAGGAATTAATTTATTCAGGAATAAATTTATTTCTAAACACTAAAATTAATATTTAACTTTAAACACCAACCCTATCAAATTGTTTACATTCTATATTCTTCATTCTTCTACATTAAAAAAATTATTTGGAATTTTGCTATATACAGTGGTGGCCAAAATTGTGGACACTTTTGAAAATGTTTATGCTTTCTAACTTTGTATGCTTATATAAAATGTAAACTCTTATATATCATTTTAAAAAGAATTTAATGCTGATTTCAATACAAAAAGCAAAATTTAAATATTTACGGTACAGAAAAAGGTGAGCGGCAATAATTATCGAGATACATTAGATGCTGATGACTGCAGTGAGTTATCAGTACTTAGTAGAGTAGCTTTTATTTTTTTTATTACAGCTTCAGACTGATGTTTTATTGGGCTGGCGAGAGGTTTAAGCTCTTCCTTCGTTATTGCATGAGGACAGGAAACAATTATAGACTCAATTAATTCTCTTTTATTTGATGAACGCTTCATATGTACAAGAATTTTAAAACGGTGCCATAATTTCCCAATAATTTTGATTTCAGAACGGTTTCCTGGCCATGATAATAATTCAATGCTCTTTGTACTAAACCACGCTTTCGATATTTTTGCTGTGTGGCAAGGGGTTGAATACTGCTGAAAAATAAATGATGTGTTGTTGAGAAAGAGATCACTGACAGTAGGTGTAAGTTTTGGCTCTAGAACTGTGCCAATGTGTTTTCTTGCATCTGATGTCCCATAGATAACATGAAGGAGACCAATACCGTCTGCTGGCATGCATGACCAAGTCAAAACACTAATTGAGTTCTTCATAGTTACCTGAATGCATTTGGGAAGTACCTCTTCGCCTATTCTAGGTCCTACATATTTTCTGCATCACTACAGAATAACAAAATCTTTGTTTCATTACTCCATGTAACTTGAGATCACTGATCATCGGTCTAATTAATGCGTTCCTTTGCCCACTGGGATTTTTTTATACACTGCTGTAAATTGAGATAAGGATTTTTTCGTTGAATTTTACCTCTTAGTCCAACATAATCTTAATAATCTTCTCTTGATTGTTCTTTAAATGATATAAATGCAAGCATCATTCAATTGGCCGCTGATGACATTCTTCTATCTTGGAGACATAGTCATTTTATTCTTCTATGATCAAATATGCGGTACATCTTTTTAAGCCATTTCCTGCTTTGTTTTTAATTGAATGTTTCTCCTGATGTCGTAAACAAAACCTTCGGACTCCAGATGTAGTCACTGATCCACCCACATGTCTTGCAATTTCAGCATAGGAAAGACCACTTTCTTGTAACACATTAATCTTAATTCTCTTTCCAGGTGTCCATTATATTCTTTTATTTGATGTCATTGCTTCTTAACTAAATATTAGAAATATTTAGAGAAATTCAAACTATATATTAAAATGATTAACAAAATTTGTAACTTGCAAGTTAATAACACAAAAAACAGTGTTCCTTCTACAGAAAAAAATACAATAATGACTTGTTCCAACTTTAAACATGATGTGAGCTTCTGCTAGCAGTTATTAATATTTGATTGGTTCTCGGAACAAGAACAGTGATTTGTCAGGAAAGTTAGAAATTGAAATGCATTTCATCAATGTGTTTGTTATTCAGATTAAAGTAAGAATAACTTTTTTTTGTATTGAAATCAGCGTTAAATTCTCTTTAAAATGATATGTAAGAGTTGACATTTTGTGAAATGTAACATTTTTATAAGCATACAAAGTTAAAAAAAACATAACGATTTTCGAAAGTGTCCACAATTTTGGCCACCACTGTATATGTGCGTGCATGTGTTATTTAATCATAGCATATTTCTGTTAGAACACTAACACTTCTGTTGGAGAGATAAGTGTTCCAACAGAAATAGTGTTTGATTAAATAGCACTGGAAATGATTAATATGATGAAAATAGTTTTATATTCTTAAATTCTTAAGAAATATTAAAAAAGAATTTCCGAATATCAAATTGGTGTCATTGAAGAAAGAGATATATATTTTTTACGTATAGATGATGTAAAAAAAAATCTCTTACCTAGCGTGATATCATCCGAACTGATTACGGCTTGCCAGGTACTGTAAAATCCCTCAAACTAAAAAAAAATGACAATGACAGCCATGATTATGAAACTTAGTTGATTATATTTGTATGATTTTTAATGATGCCAATCGGCATTCTTAAGATAAAATTAATTTTAACCACAAAAAATAGTTGAAATCGAAATGTGGTAACTTACTAAGAGAACGGGAGGAAGATTATTTGCGAATTTTATTTTTGCAATCGAATTATCAAGCTTACATTCAACAGAATCGCGTGCTTGACACGTGGAATGTCCGAGGAAATTAGCAATTGAGATAAATCGATTGATGCAATCTTGTGTTTCTGTTGATGCTTTCCGACAGCACGTCCTCTGTGTTGCGCATCCCACCGAAGCATTAGATTACTGAATCTCACGAAATTAGTCCCTTGATGAACCAGGACATTATCCTCGTATTGCCGAGCATTCGGAGGTAATTGCACCATACAGTAGTTTGGTAAACAGCGTTCGAGATTTCCAAATCCTCATTGTGGAGCAGCACTGGATGCGGTGGATTACAGATCTTGGATGAAAATTAGTTTCTAGAATTGTGGTCTGAGACTTTTCTCTATATGGCAACATACATTAATGATATTTTAATCACTTAATTTAAGTAGATGTTGGTAACTAAAAATTAATTCAGTACTGCGTGATATTCCGCGAAATATCCACGAATTTATATGAATAATTATATGGAATGTGGTAAAATTTTAATTTGGAAATTCATATTTAAATAAAAATTAGTTTATCGAAAATGATAACTTAATTAAAATTTCTAAGAATTCCAAATTTGGATTAGAAAAAAAATGTATATTCTATTGCGGTTATTTCAATATTTTAACTACTTTTCTATTGTATATTTCTAAATCATAAAAAAAATATTTAAAATATACAGAAATTTAATGGAATTTTACATTTGTAATTCAAAATAAATTCTATAAATATATTAAAATTTCTAAAAGTTGAAATTACTTTGTTACCATGGTAACATGTTATTTTGATAATCTATAGCAGTGATTGGTGATTTAGAAGCAAATATGTTAACAGATTGCATTTGGGCTTTTATTAAGATTTTAATAATGGAAAAGTTAATATTTAATATTAAAAAAGACGTTTTGCTATAAATTTCGATTATTTGTGTTTTATAAAAAATAATTTATAAGCAGGAAATACATGATGTAGTAAAATCAATCATATCATGTGTACAAAAAATTATGAAGACGTATTTTTAAGCTTAGCAGAAAAAATTTAAGTAAATCAAACGCTTAGGAAATTTTCTATATTCTTAGTATTGTTATGAGATAAAAGAATAATTCTACTTTTCTATTATTTTATTAAAAACAAATCCATAATTAAATGTAGAAAGTAAATATAAACGCTTCTTCATTCATTTTCAAATTCATCAAGTGGAATATTTTTTAATTCATTCCAAAATAAACTCATTCGAAATACATTAAAACAATACTATTAATAATGCCAAATGTTGTTTTTTTAAACTGATTGAAAACAAATAAACATATTAATCATTTGCAGTAAAAAATAAGTATTTTGATGCGCATGAATAAATAAATGGTTTACAATAGTTCTAGATTAAAATAAATTAAAAATAATTTAATAAATTAGCTGAACATTCAATGAAATATCCAAATAAATAAATACATAAATAATACAATTGCATCAAAATATACAGTTAAAAAATATCTTAAACTTCAAAACAAAAAATGTTAAAACAAACGAAAATTTCTTAAAAGTTTAATATAAATTGGAATTTATCATAAAATCGCTTGCAAAGGCAAATTATTTAAAAGGAACCTTTATAATTTTGTTTATACATCTTCATTAAGGATTTTTAATAATGTCGCAAAGAAAAGAAATAATAATATGTACATTCTGTATTTAACAAAAATTAATTTGCAGCGTCCAAAGTAAAATAATGAACGACTTTTATTTGAACAAAAGAAAAACTGTTTAATGTAATTTAAATGTAAGGAGGATAATGTTTGAACAAAATTTGAAATATTTATAAATATTTATGAAATTTTTTAACGACATGCTTTTAGTCTTTTTAATAAATGGAAGACAATTTATAAGGAATTAAATAAAAATTGTAATTTAAAAAATTATGGAATTAAAATAAATAAAAAAAACGAAAAATTACGGATAATAACATAAAATATTTAGAAGCATTCTTTAAAATTTAATTATAAATATATTTTAACTTTTTGATCATATTTTTCTTCATATCTTCAGAAAACTTCTTCATTTTGAAATATTTTATTGGAAAATTTCACCAAACGAGAAATTTCAAATCATTTTTTGTCCTAAATTATATAGTTCAAAGAAAAAGATAAAGTGATTTTCAAATTTATCAAAAAGAGAAGGGGGAAATAAAGAGCAAACTTTCTTTTAAAAAGAAAACAAGTGTTTAAAAAAATAAATGTTCTTTCCAAACATAAGCTACGCAGTAATTCTCCTTGTTACACATTTTTTTAAACAAAGATTTAATGCTCCGGGTAATTAATTTGGGTTGCAAAAGAAAAGCAAAGCATTTTGTTTTTCTTTAGAATGTCTTTGAATTACTTGTTAAGCAACAACAAAAAAAATCTGCTATTAGAACAATAGCTGAATTCAAAATAAACAAAAACTGACAATACACATTAATTGAGTTCTTGAAAGTGAAAAAAAATTAAGATCACTGGGGAGAAAAGGAAGAATCTAAATGAAATTTGATTTGTAGTAAGTAATTTTAATGCATAAACTTATATAAGAGAAAAAATTATATGAAGCAAATGAAATAAATTATAAAATAATCTGAAATAATTAAAATGTTTGCAATAGTAGTTGCAAACATTTTAGTAGTAGTATAAAAATACAAGATTTTATTTGCAATAATGTAATAATTTGTAAATAGAAAAACAATCTAAAGAGATGATATAATCTGCAGTTTATTTTTTTTTATTGTTTTGAATGGCTTTGCATTATGTTTTTATATTAGATCGAGTTTAAATTTATGAGCATTTTTCAAAAGTATTATAAAATTTAAAAGGAATTTTTGATCAATGCATTTTTAATCGTTTGAGAAACAATTAGCTCAAATGCTTTTAATTTTCATGAATTTTTTTGCTTGTTTTTGAAAATATAAAATTAAAAGGCTCTAATTAGCCACCATTGGCGATGAAATCTAGGCATTATCCGTTCTTCATTTATTTAGAGCAGCGTTTGAGGCAATTAAATGCAAAAATCTAATTGATATGCAAACGCTCGATTCTGTCCATTTAGTATTCTACTTTAATGATGTGAAAACACATAAAATCCAGTAAAATCAAAAAATAATAATGCTGAATTTCATAGAACATAACATTTTCTTTTCAATAACAATAAAAATCCAGTTCTGAATTATTTGTCAACATTTCCATTGCATATGTTTATTTTGAGAGCATTTTTTTTCTATAAAATGTTTATTATCAAGGTCTTATCTTCCTTTTATAAAATTTATGCAGCGTAAATTTAACTTCCTTGCATGGCTCCACATTTACTGAAATCTGAATATAGATATTTCAGCTAGAATTCATATATGCAATTTTATTCGAAGTACTCATATTTCCTTTTCTATATTTATTCCAGATCTCTGTATATAGATTTCATATAATGACCAATGTTTGTATCATTTTGGCAAGATCATTTTGTTTCTCTCTCTAAATATATATAAATACCTGATTCTGATATATAAATTCCGATTACCATGCGGAAATGACTGTGTTCATATGGCTTCATATATTCTTTGCCTTTATAGGCAAATACTCTGAAGAAATATATATACGATAGTCATCTTAAAATTTTATTTATGAACCTGTCCCATCTTATATATTATGTGATACTATTTTATGATCATTTCCATTCCGCTGTATATATTTTGTATATATTTAGATTATACGATGCATTTGTTTTACTTTCTCAAATGACATTTACTCTTGATGGATTTTTGAGTTTTCAAAAGCAGTCGCCTTTGACGCCCAGTTGGTCAGTCAAGAATATTGGTTGCTTTTAGTTGCAATTAAATCTTTTATATGTAACGCGAAGTTCATAAATTTCTAAAGAAATCAGCCAAGAATATTACAATTAAATCTTTTACATGTTATGTGAATGTTCATAAATTTCTAAAGAAATCAACCAAGAATATTGGTTGCTTTTAATTGCAACTGAATCTTTTACATGTTATGTGATGTTCATAAATTTCTAAAGAAATCAGCCAAGAATATTGGTTGCTTTTAATTGCAACTAAATCTTTTACATGTTATTCGATATTCATAAATTTCTAAAGAAATTAACCAAGAATATTGGTTGCTTTTAATTGCAACTAAATCTTTTACATAATGTGTGATGTTCATAAATTTCTAAAGAAATCCTTTTTAAGCATTGACATGTGATAGTCATTAATATTATGTTGTTTTGATTTCGAAATCAGACTACTTGATGAAATCAAGTTCCATGATGTCATAATGATATTAAAAATATTACAGCGGATCATTTTCATGGATAATAATAATAAAAAAAATGCCTTCTTTAACTTTTCAGCAAATGGAGTAAAATCACAATTTGCAAACATTAATAATAAACCAATGAAAGCATTTTTAAAATTTATAGAAAAAAATGTTTTTAGAAAATTATCAAAATTACGGGAAAAATGATTCGGAAATTAAGCTGGCATAATAAAAAATACAAATTTTAAATTTTAAAATATTTAACAAATCAGTATTTTGCAATTATACTTTCAGAAGTTATGATATGAAAATTTCAAACCTTTATTTGATTTTTAGATAATCAATGAAAAAAATAATTCGCTCCTAAATGCACATTCCTACCTCCAAAATAAGTTTGATAGTTCTAAGTAAAACAGTCTTACCTAAGAACGCTATCGCCCATACACACACACATATTATCCTTTATTAGTAGTTTAAATAAGTCTATTTCAAGTGATTTACTTGATCAGCCAGGTTACATTGGAATTTATTTTAGTACAGAAATTTTTTTAAGAAAGTGCAAAATACAATTCATCATTGATGCTTTAATGATACCAACAGCCTTGCCTTTGTGTATGTGTCCATACACTGAAATCCAAATTTTGATGAAAGAATGAATCATAGATATTATATTAATTCATTTGAAATTTCCTTTGGACTAATTTGAGGGGAAAAAATCATCATTTTAAATCACTTTTCTTTCCCATGCTATCAACAGTGCCGGAATAAACCTTTTAGGGACCCTTAGGCAATGGAAGATACCACAACGGAACACTTCGTTTTTATCTTTTTTATTTTCTACAACATATATCCTTTATTGATTTTAATTTTCGATAAATACAATTTTATGTAATATATTCTAATTAACACTCGAAACATTCAATTACTTGCACTTTTATAACGTTGAATGCAGTATTTCGCAAATAAAAATGTTAACAATTTTTAATCAATTTAAATTGAAAAGTTATTTTAAACAAGATTGAAAAAAAAGGAAACAGCTCTTTGACACAATCTAAATATAGTTAATTTATAGAATTTGACATTTTTTTTTAAATCTCAAAGCAGCATATTTTAAGAATTTTCAAATAATATATAATAATATAAAACTAATAAAAGATAATTAATTAGAAAAATTAGTGTACTGTTCTAACATTTTAAATAATCAAAAAATTTTAAACTGAGAATGTGACACATGTCCACGATTCAGACATCACAGAGCTCAAAACAAAATATTTAGAATTATATCTGATTGCTGTTGAATCTAACAACGAATTCTATAATTCAAAAACAGATGAGAATCGAAAGATGGTGTGTAGACCAAATTCATACGGTTTGCATGAAAGTTTGAAAAAATAAATTTAGAGGACGTCCATATGTCCTGCTATCTTAGTAAACAGGTCTAGATCCTTATCAAGTCTCATAATAAATCTTTCAAAAAATTGTTCGTCTATATTTCTGATTTTTCGTTTGCACGTGAAAGAAAAAAAATCTAAAACACAACAACATAAATGGTAAAATATGGTAGAATTTTTATCAAATTTTAAAACTAATTGAAAATATTAACCATTTGTCAGTCTATACATTTACACAGGCATATGAAAGCACTTAATTTAGACTAATGTGCGTGTTTCAGTTACTGAAATTCTATGTGTATCATATTTTATCATATTTTGGTTTCAGCCCTTGAGAAAAAAAGGCGTCCAAAATATATACGCTGCATTCTTCATTGTATTAAGTAGCCCGAAACTGTCGTACACTGAATTTTGGAAATAAAAATCTGAGCACTCGTTGCCTTGACCAAGTTCTACAGTTTTATGTACAGGATTGGAAGGGGAGATAACATCATTATTAGAGAATATACCAGAAACGTTTCAGGAAAACCACCCCTGCTGAATCCTTCTTCCTATCTTTCTATTCCACATCAGATTGCAAGATTGAAAACACTCCAGACTAAAATATCCAATCTGTGCTATCGTTAACTGGCATATTTTGTGTAATTTCGCATATAAATTGACAATGACTGTTCATAGTAAATGTGTTACAATTGACTCGAAGAAGTTTGAAATGGAATCTAATACCATAATTATTTGTACTTGTTGAAAGTGAGAATGCTAATACTTAAAGTTAATAATAAAGTTTAATAATTACTGCCATTAACTTTACAATTCAGTTCCATCATTATTTGAATTAATAGAAAATGAGAATTCTAATACTTAAAGGTATATATTTCAATTGCCTAATATCTAATACAATCATTTTTTATTTTAGATGTAAATGAGGATTCTAATACGTAAAGTAGCATATTTTAATAATGCCTGCCCCCAACTTTAACATCTAATACCATCATTATTTTTATTAGTTGAAAATAAGATTTATAAGACGTAAAGATGCACATTTTAATAATTCCTCTCGTCAACTTTGCCATTTAATACCATTATTATTTGTATTAGTTGAAAATGATAATTCTAATAGTTAAAGCTACATATTTTAATAATTCTTGTCATCAACTTTACTATTCAGTTCCATCATTATTTGAATTAATTGAAAATGAGAATTCTAATACTTAAAGTTATATATTTCAATTGCCTAATATCTAATACAATCATTTTTTATTTAAGATATAAATGAGAATTCTAATAATTAAAGTAACATATTTTAATATTTCCTGTCATAGACTTTACCATCTAATACCATCATTATTTTTATTAGTAGGAAATAAGATTTATAAGACATAAAGATGCATATTTTAATAATTCCTGTCATCAATTTTGCCATCTTGTAACATCATCTTTTGTATTAGTTGAACATGAGAATCCTAATATGTAAAGCTGTATATTTTAATAATTCCTGCCATCAACTTTACCATTTAATACCATCATTATTTGTATTAGTTGAAAATGAAAATTCTAATATGTAAAGTTGCATATTTTATTAATTCTTATTATCAACTTTTCAACACCAAGGTAATTAAGTTTGAATTTCTTATCACTTGGTCAATGCGTCTCAATTTTCTATTATAATTTTTAAAACTAGAAAATTCACTCCTTTTAGACTTCTCGCAAAAGCTCGAATTCCATTCTGATAATTATTCAGCGCAGCAGGGTGTCACGCCACCCCAGTGAAACCTTGTCAGATTCAATCTGACCAATAAGACATTATTACATGTTATCCAATTGTTGGGATTGACAATGACTTAAACCGACAGGACTGCATGGTTTCCGAATCTATCTGAAATGTTTCACTATTAACTCGCCATAAAACAAATAAATATAGACTAGTTAAAGGAACAAAAATAAATAATGCTATTATCTATTAAGCAAAACTACTTTTGCAGTGGTATTGTGCAGTAGGAATTATGAAATATCTGTAAACATTAAATTATTATAAAAGTGTCAAAACTCATAAAATTAATTTTATTTTCAATTATTTTTTATCCAATTGGTGCGATTGACAGTGACTTTATGTCGATAGCATTGCGTAGTTTCCGAATCTATCTCAAATGTTTCCCCTATTAACTTGCCATAAAACAAATAAATATAACTAATCAAAGGAACAAAAATAAATAATGCTTTTCTGTTTTATGCAAAATTATTTTTTCAATTATATATCATAGCAATTTTGAAAATTCTATAGAGTACAAATTATAAAAGAAATAAAACTCATAAAATTAATTTTGATTTTTTTATCAATATTTTGGGCTCATTTTATAAGGTTTTTATAAGCATTTAAAATATATTAGAATCTGAAATAGCTTTTGACTTTTTATTGTAGTCACTACATGGCAGTTATTTTCACTAATTTATCAAGAATGACAGTTATTTTAATATGAATAAAACTCATTGTGAGCTATATATGTATAAATGTACACTCCACATCTCCTCAATAAAAATAGGCCAAATTCAATGAATTTTATACACATATGATTTAAAACAAAAGAAAGATTACTGTCAATTTTTCAAGTTCAGAAATTATTTAAATATTAAGTTAATCGGAAATCCATCGAAATTTTGCATTTTTCCGCAATAATATCAGGAGAAATTATTCCTGAAGATGTATTTTTTACTCATCTTAAAATTCAAAATAGTACCGTTTCAACGATGTCAATTTCAATTCTGTGCATTGTTTCAACTGTTACTAACTTTTTCAAAAATCTATTGCAGGCGATTTTGAAATAAAAAAAAATAGGTATTCCTTTGTTAGACAACTTAAAAATAAATTAATCTACCAATATTTTTTGAATTTCTTTTTTCTTTTTATTTTTATGTATATCCGATAATAATGTTTATAATTTTATTTTAATTAGAGGTTTAGCAATGATAAAAAGAAAACAAAAGAGCACTGTTCAAATTCAAATAAAAGTAAGGAAAGCAAATCCATCTTGAGAAAGTGAAAACTATTTTATTGTTAGCTAACAAGAGTTTTATTGTTAGCTATAAGACGAGCTGTTACTACAACACATAAGAAAAATTCTAAGAGAAAACTTCAAAATCCGAGACGATTACGAATTAGTATCAGGAACTCTACACATTTAATTTATTTCCTTAGTTTGTATTAAATAAAAGTTAAATACTTAATTAACTGTTTTAAAAGATTCTTTAAACTTTTTTGATTTGTGAACGTAGTTTTTATTACTAATAAAACAAATATTACTAATTTATAGAGTAAATGAGTTACTCACAGTTAATAAAATTGTTTGCTTCAATTGATATTCTAATTTGGAATAAAAAAAACATAATTAGGAATCAAAGGATTGTTTGTATCATAATGTTTTACACTAAAATAGATTTTACAAAGACTATATATGAAATGATTTGTTTCTGTGTTGTGATTTTGGCCTGCTGACAATTATCTGTCAGCAATTTAAGTCGAGCGAGCGTCTTTTGTTTTTTCGGTAGCAACCAACTAGGGCCAAGAGCACGACTTAGCTACTTCATACGTAACATTTGGGCTTCTTAAATCTATTGATATAAGTGATTTGAACTATAAAAAATGTAAATGATTTGATCTATAAAATAAACGATTTTAAGCCCTGATAATCGTGATCTAAAATCCTGTATAGAAAGGTTCTAGAAATTCATTGAGTACGACTAAAGTAAACATTTTTCATAAAATAAGTTCTGTATTAAATTCAACTTCAAGTCATGTTTTTAATAATGTCAACCATGAAAATTCCTGTTGTATTACCTAATTTGTACGCAACAAACCATCATCTCAATAAATTAATCGTTTTAATTGTTAAATTTTATCTGAAAAAAATCGTGCCAATGGATTTTATTTCGTGCATATTTTCCTATGTTCATTTCCTTTAAGAATAAAAAGATGATAGTGTATGCTCATTGAGCGAAAATGGAATTTCGCAACAAATAGAATAAAACTGGCAAAAGTGTAAAAACAATTACGAAAGGAATTTCCTTCTGCACGACATTTTGAATTTCTTCCAGAATTGCCGAGCATTTAATGTTGAACTGCCTGGATAATTTGTGACTTGTGTGATAAAATTGGATCACAGCGGGTTAAGTCAGTGCCATTAAAGACAAGAAGAAGAAGAAAAAAGAAAAGAAAACATTATCGTATCTACCAATATATAAGGACTGAAAGTCCAGTGCCGCTGTGGCTAGGTGATAAGGTCTAGGCTTCGGAAGCAGAGGGCTTCAGGTTCGAGCCCCAATTCCGCCGAAGAATCGTTTTGTAAGTGGGTGTGGTGCACGTCAAGTCCGCCAGGCCCAAACGTCCTGATGTTGGTGCAGAAACGGGGGTGCTCCTCAGTTGTCATCCTCGTCATCTGAGTGCGTTTCAAAATTACGAGGTCCGTCCCAAAATAGCCGTTCAATATCTTTGGGGTTCATAAGTCGCTCAAAGAAGTGTATTGAAGCATCAAATTACAAAGCAATTAAAGCCGGTTTATTTTGTTAATCTTTAAATACTCTGCTCATTGTCTTCCTGAACTTTCCTAACAGAGTTAAGTCCGATGACATGACATTGGTTTCCAGTATTCTCAAGCTTCCTTGTGCAAAGTTTTTTTTTTTTATTAGCTATCGAGTTTGATAGATTTTTTAGCTGTACACCCCTTTGTCCGAATTTGCGTAACAATACTTTGTTTTGGATTTCATTATGCAATAATGAATTTTAAGCACAAGATAGGCGTGACATTATTTGCACATATTAAAATGAACATTTGAATATATCTCTACTAATAATAAAGATGAATGTGTGTGTGTGTGTGTGCGTGCACTGACGCCCTACAGAATAAACCACTTCATCTGCAGCTGCAAATTTGGCACATATATAACTTGGAGGATGGGAAAGTCTCAGAGCTATTTTTAAAAATTTCAATTAGAAGTAAGCTGAATTTTGGCGTTTTTCCGCAATGACTTCTGAAAAATTGTATTTCACGCAAAAGGAACTTTAAGCCCTTTCAAAATTTTAAAATCGTCTTTTTAATGATATCAATTTAATATTATACTAATTTTCCCTCAATTTAGGCAATTTATTTTTTATTGCTCTATAAAATATTTAATCCGTGATTTCTTTCCACTGTTGAAAGTTGCAAACGAAACATTCTGTTTTATGTCTATGTAGTTTGCAAGACGAATACAAAAATTGAGAAACAATACCACTAAATTTTGAACATAGAGGATCTAACCATTTACAATTTTCACAGCGATATGATGTTATGGGACTGATTTTTATTAGAAAGGTTCATGAACACAATGTGGAGAACTTGAATAAGGCAACTAAAATCGAATGTTTTAATGTCTGATAATTTGATGAGATCACGGACAATTCCTAAATTGAGTTTTTACAGAAAAATGGTCAAAATAACTTTGTGCTCTATATCATTTGAATTTTAATATTTTGTTATTACTGCTGATTATAAAGATTTTTATTTAATATATTCAGAAATATAAGTATTTTTGCACTTCTAATATAAAATCATTTCTGTATTAATGTTTGTATAATGTGAAAGTAAGGGAAACTAAGGTGTCAATTTCAATATGCTTTTAAATTAAACTTACTGAGACACCACTGTAGGATATGGATGTGTGTCAAAGGGCCACGACGCCCTTCCAGTTTTGTGGTGGTGGTGAAATTTAATGATATTTTAAACTCTTAATTTAATCCAAATTAATTTCCAAGATTTTATCTTAATTTAACCCATAGTAACTTCATTTTAAAAATATTCTCTTATTTCGTGACCCAATTCCACTTTCGGTTTAATTAATTCCCCTGTAAAACTATTGCGGCATCAGAACTACGTTTCAAATGAAAGTGATACTTTCCGTTGCCCTTCAAAAGGTGTCAAAGGTCACACGTGTATTGAATTGGCGCGTGGCCAGAAATCCTATCTTATATAAGACTATTGATCATTTGTTCGTCCCTTTTCGCTCTTCTTTTTTACTTCTGCTTTTGTGCCATGCTGCGCCTTCTTGTGCAAAAAATCATGCCTGCCACTCGGAATAGAATAAAACGAAATTAAAAATATCAAGACTCTTCACTGCTTCGAACCTATATATATATGTAACGTATTCTGATATATGAGACCGCACCTATCATAACATTCGCAAGTACAAAATATAATTTTGGTCCAAAGTATTTTGAGGTATGCGCTCAAGAATCACATGAAAAACAAAATAAAACTTTCTCACTTAACTCTAATAATTGCGGTTACAGTGAAAAAATTTCAAATAGCAACATCGACTTTTTTTTAAAAATTGAAATGTGTTTTCCATAGCAATTAACAATAAATAGCGTTGGAATTGTACCTGTCGCATGAAATTTGATAGACTCAGAAGAAAAGATAAAACAACTACTGTGTGCCTTTCAGAAACTTAAATTTCATTAGATACTTTTAGGCATGGCTCATGCTTTGATTCTAGTTACCATTTGCCGCATGCAAAATGCCATCGTGGTTAAAAAGGTCAAGTAAAAATTTGTGAAACACTATAAAATGTTTTCTTTCAGTTACTTCTCTGCTATTATTGGTTATTTTCTCTTTTCTTCTTAGTTTATCAATGGCTTGCACCCTTCCAAGTGATATTCGGGCTTCCCTTCCATTGCAAATTATTGTATTTTGTTATGGAGAAACAACTAAACAAATTAATATTCCAATTAACCTGTTAACAGGGTAATTAAATCAAATTTAATTCGTTTTGCATTGAAATATTTCTTCATATTCAGTTAACAGGCTAAGAAAAGTTAGTGTTGCCATTTGAAAATTTTGAAATTCCGTTACTGTAACCGTAGTTGTTAAAATTTAATTTTTATTTTTCATTATGATTATTTGAGTACATGTATCAATGTACCTTGAACCAAAATTTTATTCCGTTCTTGTGAATGCTATGATATTTAAGGTCTCATAAAGTAGCTGCAGAGCCTTTTTGATATATATTTACGCATTTAATTGCAATTTCACATGCCAGATTTCATGCATATAGCATTGTGAGTTATTGTATTCCGAGACAGACACACAGATATAATTGGAAAAATATGTATTCTTATATATTTTTGGGATTCAAGAAAAATTAAACTTGGAGATTCAGGATGATCTCAAAGTGGAATTTTCTTTTACTATTATCATCATTTTACTTTGTATATTTCTTATAAAAAACAAAAAAAGTATAAATATATTGAATATGAATATATTTTAATCCTGTTTTTTCATTTGTAAAATATATAGATATTGCATTTATTTAACTTGGCGAACGAAGGATTATTCATTTTTTATTTAAACTTTTCAAATATCATATTTTTTTCAGAGGTAGACATGTGAGAAATTATGAGAAAGGAATTCGAAGATTTTATCTCTTTGCATACATTCTCTTTTGTTTTTCTCTGCAAAAAATAACGAAAGTAATGATATCGAAATACAAAAGACATGAGAGAATAAAAATACTTAAAGCACTCAGTTTAAACAACGTGCTTCACAAATGATTTTTTCATTCTTTTTTATGAAAGAAATTTTTCGTTTCAAATGGTTCATTAAAGAACGGACAAAATGTAAATGAATTCAAAGGTTTATAAAAATAATACTAAATTACTAAACGGTTTTTAAAAGCAATGAAAATAAAATGATCTTTGTTCTTTATACAAGTTTAAATCTTTAAAAAAATTTCCCTTTCTGATTTTTCAGCTTTGCCTTTCTTCACTTTTGAAAACCGTAATATTTATGCGAATGTAAAGTAAAATGTTTTTCATTTCTGGATTTTATGTAAGTGTTTTATTTATTAGTTGAAAAAAATTGTTTTTACTTCGTAATTTTATTTCTTTTATTTTTTGCTCCTGAAGTTTCAAGCTCCTGAAGTTAAAAGAACATTGCTTAGTATATATTTCTTTTATTATTCACTAACCGCCTTTGGCTACCATTTGGTTTATGAGGATTCAATTAAATATTTCATCTAACTTGATCTTAATAAGCAAATATATTTTTGAACTCTACTTTTTATGCACAAAATTCCACACCACACCAACGGGAGTTAAAATGATAAAACCATTTTTTCTGAAATTTGTTACAATTACACCAGAAAAAAAAATTTGTATGTTCAAATACCTTTTATACATGTTGTAAAGGTTTATTGTTAAAAAGAGCTATTTTTTCGGTGTTAACAAACGACATAAATTTAAACTTTTTGTAAAAATTTTTTGTTTAATTTATTAAATTATTTGAAAATATTTTTAGTGCATATAATACGAAATTAAAAATTTTGATTTTTTGCATAGTAATACTTCTACAAAACACGTCTTTAGCCCTTCAGGATTATGTAACCAAAACTCTAGGAGGACCTTGAATTTTTTCAAACAAATCTAATAATTCACTTTTGGTGTAACAATTTTTTCATTTCAATACTCTATGATAATTCCCTCATGTCTTTGATACTGTAAGGATTATATAATTATGAAAGACAAAAATCTTTTATTACTTTGATTAAGATAAAACTTTTATTCTAATAATATTACGATCAGTAACAAAATTCATGAGAATATAAATACTTTTTTTTTATTTAAATAATTGTTTCAATTTTTTAAAATAAGTTGTATTTTAAGTAATGATTCAGATTTGCATCTTTACCTATATTTTTTCATTTTATTGTGAATAATATAATAGTTGGTGGAATAGTTGATAAAATATAATTTAGTTACAGATTGTTTTAAGGCAGAAATTAGATATAACTTAGATAAAAATTAACTTAAAAACAATTTTTGAGTGTACTATTAACTGTAATCTTTTAAAACTCTGTACTGAAAGATTATTTAACTGACTTGTTCAGTGCTAATAAAAAGTTATTCACATAAAGATAAAAGCAGACGATAATTAATTAAATAAAAAAATAAAAAAGAATTCAAATAAAATAAAGAATATTCGAAATACAAAAAAAAAAAATAGGTTTGAATTGATATCCAACCTTTGCTGTGTTAGATATTGATATTCTGATATTTTTACCTGATATTTTTGTGTCAAATGGAGCCATTAACCATTTATATTGGAATGAAGCCAGGTAATTGGTGGCGTTGATTCCTTCATACTGGCATTTAACACTGATGATAATTTGATTTCAAAGTGGGATTTCAATTCTTTGGAAGATTTATTGAATATGATATACAAGTGACCTTGATTTTGACAGTGATTGACGAATGGATGAGAAGAGATATGGAAAGGCTTTGATGATATAGATTAATAGGGGTTAAACGGGGTCCTTCAATGATAATTTCACTGTTAGATGAGATGAAATTCTGTAATGGCTGGGGAGAAGACATATTTACTTAAATAAAAGCATAATGATTGACCATAGAGATGAACTATGCTGTATCGACGCTAATTCTTAGATATAGTATTGTTTGATATAGTATCTGATTGAAAACAAAAGAGATTTAGAAGATAATCAATCGATATCAATGGGCTGCAAAAAACATTGTTAGCCTGTATCAGTTTTGTTAACCTGATACTTTAGAATAATTGATACAAAGTATCAGGTTGTAGCAGTAATACTCGGTCCTAAAACAGTAACGGTTTTATATTCATTTGAAATACTTAAAATATTAAGAGAATATTCTCTAGTTAAAAAAATATCATATTAAAATTTTGGAGAAATTATTTGTCATATTTATACATATATCAATAGAATAATCGTATCTACTCTTTATTTATACTAGCTTCATTTTATTCTAAAATTTAACATACGAAACAAAGCACTAGGTTCATAAAATAAGTTATATGATTTCTCGTTACAAAAATGAAACGTCAATATTTCTCGCGAAGCCAAGGATAAACATTGGAATATAAACATTTCTAATCCATATTTTCTCCCAAAAATTATTCCTTAAGGAAGCAAAACGACTCACAAAATCCGATTAATAGACCGCTTCGAATAGAATAAACTCTTTCTTTTCGATGTTTAAAACAGAAAAGCAATTCGATGAAACGATATATCCGGGAGAAATAGCATTTTTATGCTACCACAGACTTTCTCTTAAATTTTACATGAGCACCAAACGATTTCGACTCAAAAATGAAAAGAACACAGTCCGTTAAACAATATTTTCCCGATTTTCCGTTCACTGTTTTTTCCCTTCCATTTACTGACCAATATTTAATATTTTGAAAGCGTCGAAGCCATTATATAAAGGAAAGGAACAATTTTATCGGATTATTTCAAGAAAGAATCCTCAATTTCGCAGAGTAAGCTTTCGGTTTCGAAAATAGAATACGTGTATGTATATTTAGAAGGGCGCGAAAAGGGGGTCAGAGTTTTACTGCGAATACGAATAAGGCATTTTGTGTGTTGAGCTCTGGCCATAAAAATAAATTCATCCGTCAAATGACATTTGCTGCAATTTCGTGTCAGCACTAAAAAAATGTTAGAGTTTTAAATCCGTAATATATGTATGTAGTTGTAGGATTTAAATTCCTTTAAAACCATACTAGATGTTTTGGAGAAGAATTTGAATTTGGTGTAAAAATGTGACCTTTTAGTTCGAGAGAAGAATTTATAATACATATTTATATTATACAATAAAGCTAGCATTTCTGCAGGGATTTATTAGCAGCAAAAACAGGAAATTTATAGGATTATTATTTCTAATTATTATACAATAGATGATTTCTGAGACGTTTGACATAAATAACTCCAAATGAAATATATATTTTTAGCCCTTAAATGTCAGACGTTGTCTTTAAGCAATATATCTAATTTTGTTTTAAAATAATAGTAAATAAAACTGAAGTTCTGAAGTTAGTTCTAATAAATCAAATATATATTGAAAAGAGTTGTTAAATTAGTCTTCAATATATAGATGGCGTATCCGAATTTTGATAAATAAAAATAAATTGTTTTTTTCTGTTACGGTTGTGTGAATTTTTTGTTCTATTTGCACGATCGTGAACAATATATTTTATTCTAAAATGTTGAAAGAGAATTGATATTAGAAAAGTAAGATATTTATCGCTATATTTGTCACTTTTTGCCATTTAACTACAAAATACTTGTTAATAACCACCTTTGGCGATCAGTTGTTCCACCTTGGTTATTAGTTACATGTGTAACTTAATACATGATTCTGTCAACAAACTATTTTTAAGAAAAGATTTGTCTTATAAAGGGTGTCCCAAAATTAATGCAAGATTTGAATTTGTCACCCTACAGTAAAATGTTGCAGTAAATCTTTTAAAAAAATCCATTTGACAGCTGATAATTTAGGGTTAATAAAAATGAAGCATTATTCTATAGAACAGTGTGTTTTCATTGATGAAAAAATGTCAAAAATAATGAAAGTCTGGCTACCACAGTTCGAAAATTTGAGAATTGATCCCCTTAGATCGTGCGATTTAGCACCATTGGATTTGTTTTTATGAGGTTATTTGAAGTCAGAGATCTATGCTAATCCCACAAGCACGTATGCATTGATGGAAAAAATCAACTCTGCATCAACGAAATCCAGAAACATTTATGTAAAATGGTCATGGAAAATTTCAGCAAAAGAGTGCAGATGTACTAGCAAAGCTGTGGAGATCATTTTCCTTATGTGTTATTCCATACATAACCCTATACTCTGTACTTAACGATTCAATAAGAATATAACAATTTGAAATTAAAAGAAACTGCTTTTAAAATTAATTCAAAACTTGCAATAACTCGTTGTTCTATCCTGCAACGCTTCATTCTTACTAACCTTAAACTATACGCTTTACTGCACGAATGGTGGCAAATTCAAAACTTAGTTAATTTTGAAAAACACTTTTATATGCTCTGTTTAGTATGTATATGAATCTTTATAACAGAAACTACTCCAATGACAGCATATTTTTCATATTTTTTGACATCAGCATTCCGTCGATGAGCTATGATTGAATTAATATAATACAATTCAAAGTTTCATAATTTGGCCAGTTTTGGTCTTAGATGAAAGGAGCAAGTTTGTGTTTCAAATATCAGTGTAATAAAATAATTTTCTAAACATGAGTAGTAGTCTCGGGAATCTGTACAAAAATTAAGTATTTTTTCTTTCATTTTTTACAGCAAAATCTTTTGATTGAAACTACATAATTTATAATGCTTTATGTCATGTGAAACTTTGTTTCAAGTAAAATGATATGCCTATTGCTAACCGTTTATAAATTAAAATCTGTGCGTAAATTACAATTTAGATACCTAGAGTGAAGCCCTGTCCTTTTGTATATTCTTAAAAGAATTATGAACATCTAGTTATTATAAGATTTGTGTATCAAGAACATAAAAGATGTTTTTATTTTCTCAATTTTTTTTATAGTATTTAAGATTTCTTTTCTTCAAACCATGACTTTAAACTTTTTTTTAAATATCAAGATTTGAAATAACTTTTCATTAAATATTTATCTTATATAACTTTATTCAAAAAAAATATATAATGCAAATAAAAGCGCTCACCTCGAAACTTATTCGCGCACTTCTTATTAAAAGACTTATCATATATCTGACTCTGTCAGAATACATGATTACTACACCACACAAAGGTATAGATAAATAATTAATCTCTGAAGAGTATATCCGTATCGTATTTGGGATAAAATTTGACAGACAAAGTATTGATTGATTACCAGTTTGTATGAATGCATGCATGCAATTAAGTAACTGAAAAGAGCATGTCTTAAATTAATGAAATTTAATAAGTGATCTTCTGACTGTTGTAATTTTTTCCTTTCTATAGGTAGGAAGAATGCTTCTAAAACATATATTCGATTTTCTGAAGTTTTTATATTAACTACGTATGAATGATTAAGCACCAAAGATAGCAAAATATACTCAATAAAAAATGTTATTCACGCCAAAAAGATCGATTTTTCGCAAACACTTTTCGCGAGATTTTTATTTTTATATAAGAAAACTATCATGCATTTAAGAAAACATACATTGGTGAGCCAACTTTATTACATTGAAGAAATATATTTACTAACGACTGATCTTTAGTGTGTGACTCCAGCATTCTCACTAAATCTATTATATGATTTTTAATGATTAAATGCTGGCATGTGGTTAATACACAAGTAACAGAAATTAGAATATATATACAGTTAATTAATGGTTATGGTTTGACTCTTAATTTCAAACTGGTCCATATTTTGAACGAAATTTCATTTATCTAATTCTTTATGTTTTGTATTTATCGCTTTCAAGCACACACGAACAGACAAAGATGCAAATGTTCTTCTTTTAAAGGATTTCGTTCAAAATTTGATAAAAATCTACAAGACGATGTACCAAATTTCATTCTTCAAGTTTAAAGTTGCTCATAGCCAAATTGAATTTTTTGACGATTCCAAAGCCTTGTTTTTATATTCTTCTTATAAAAAAAGTAAAAGATAGTTTTTTATAAGCCTGGCATACACTTAAAATTCGTAACATAAATTATGAAACACACTGAATTTCTTATACAGTATTTAATTTAATAATTCTAATTAATTTTAGGGAAAAAATTGAAAAAAAAATTAATGAATTTGATAAATGTTTTGAATAAATAGAATTTAAAATCTTATATTAGCGAAAATGAAAATATTGAGTAATTTATCTTTTAATATTTAGCAAAATTAAACAACTCATACAGATTAAGAAATGTATCATTTATATTTCACTAAATCAACTTGCATTTGGAAAACCCATGATACAAAATTCCCCCTATGAGCCAGGGAGTTAAATATCCTTAGGCAAATAATGACTAAACGGAAATTCCCCGAGAAAGCTCCATTAAATGTTGAAATATGATACAGAGGGCAATGATTCATCATCGGTTCCGAAACCGCTCATTTTCTGACGGGAAAACTCTTCTCAAAATGATAATTTGTAACTTGTAGAAGTTGTTCTCTTTTCAAATAAAGATAGTTAGTATAATTTGAGAAACTCTACAATAATAGAATGGGTGGATGAATGTCACTTACTCAAACTTTACATAATATTTAATTAAAAGAAATGGAGAATTTTAAATAATGAATAAATAAAAAAATATTTAGAATAATGTTTTTATATGCTATTATTCCTCCAATAATAAATGCAAAGAATTATTTAATTAAAAAATAATCTTTTGCTATCAAAAAATGAGTTTTAATAACTTCAATTTGATATGAACTGATAAATTATAATATATCGTTTGCAAAATAAAAATGTTCGTTATTAAATTACGAAATTAATTTGCCTAGATTGTTTATTATTTCGGATGCTAACCGACTTGTTTGTTAAATTTATTTAGAAAATAATGTTGATTTTCATGATTTTAGTTGCCGGTAGCATTAAGAAAATGAATGTTTTTCTAAAATTTGCCACATTCAAGGAAAGTAATTCATGGAACCAAGTGATTAGAGAAAATAAAATAAAGTGCCATTAGTAATTTGCATGAATTTCATTAATTTAGTAATAAAAAAAGGTTATTCTATCTTCGAGGCAATTATTAGTCGCAATTGAAAGAAACTTCATTTCATTTTATTTTATTATATTGTTTCCAAATTGATGACTTGAAGATCTCAATAAAAAAATATTGAATCATGTAAGTAAGCAAAATAATAAATACAAATTAATTTAAATACCTATATTTCATAAGTGATTAATTAAAACATATACGACTGAGATAATAAAACAACAACTTCTGAATTGTAACGTTACGATTTTTTTAATTTCCACTTAAAACTATTCATTTTTTAATTTTGGTTAAACAAATCGGTAAATATAACATTAAATTTAATACGTTATGGCTTTTTTCTCAATTAAATGTGTTAAATTTGGTGTTTGAACTAATTCCTTCAGGATTTTTATTTGAACATTTTTTTTATTTTATCGTTTATCTTTTTTTAAAAAAAGAATATTGTATAATAAAAAAAACTACATAAAAGAATTCTCAATATTAGGCATCTAAAAATTCTTAATGGTTCTGCTTCATAAACAACAAAAATAATTTATGCTGGATTTCTAAAATGTATTTTACTTCTTTTAAAAACTATAAACAAGGAATGCAAAGAATAAAAACCAAAAATTTCAAAACCCCTTCTAAACATAACAATTTAAATTTGAACACAAACTTATCTATTAGCTAAGCAATAGTATAACGAAAGTTATAAAGTTATATACGAAAGTATTTTTTAAAAAATATACAGAATATTAAAACGTTTAAAAAATAAATAAGAGAAAATGTTAAAATATTTATCAACTCGATAATATCTGTTATTAAATATGAAAATGTAGAAAATTTTATTTGTCAGTGTACTTGTTATGTTTTTCTGTATGATTTATATATTTTTGATAGGAATTAAAGGTTAAATTACATGTAATGTTCAATAATTCCAGAAGGCAATTAACATAATAAAAAATAGCAGATTAACATCGATATTCTTTTTTTTTTGTGGGGAGGAGGCTTAGTTTGTCGGAGATATCAAGCTTCAAATTTTCAAGATTCTGCTATTTTAGAAAATCAACAAATAATTTTAAGAAGATTACTTTTTATATAATACGTTTTATTTGAAATTTCTAAACATTAAATTGAATTATTATGAGTTCACATAATTTTGTCTATAATAGTGTTATAATATTGTATTTACTAGAATTGGTTCTGCTTAATAAAGTTTTTTTTTTAATTTACCATTTTTTTGGTAATTGTAATTTAAAGAAGTTCTTTATCACTATTTATAAAAAAAATCCACAATTTGTATCATATTGTCTTCAAATGCGTTTTTTAATTCTGTCTCATTTGTAATTTTAATTCTATAATAATTCTTAAAACTAGAATTCCAGTTACAATTTTTTCCTTTAAAAACTTTAAATTTGACGTTTATATGTTCTCCTTATGCATATGTATTGAAAATTAATAAATCTTTTTAATCAGGAAACAAAATTTAATAATATCTTATCATAATTTTAATTTAATCATGATTAACAAAAGATAAAATATAAAAGAAAATATCATCATAGGCTCATATAAAAAATGCGAAATATTTCAAATATAAAAATATCTTTCCCACTTTATATAAAATATATATTAACAGATTTTTAGTTACATGTAAAACATTTGTAAATTATAAAAATTTATTTCCAAATTTATAAATATAAGAAATTTAACTAAAGCAAATTATTAAACCAAATGCTTATAAGTTAAAAGTAAATTCCGCGGAGAAAAAAAAATTCTTTATTTTAATTACATTTTGTTACGAAAAGATTCCTTTAATGCAATTTCGAATTCAATTAAGGGAGATATCTTCATGATAGAAGCCCAGACACTATAAAGCTTAGTGACAAAAGTTTTCACTTAAGGTTTCATAATTACACTTTTTATCTAGCGAAACCTAAATAAAATGCGTTTCGAAAACTTCTTTAAAAAGAACGGACAAAAAAGAGCGTTATTTTAAGAAAAAAGCATTTTTAAAGGTAAGCAAGTCGATTTTAATTTTTCTATAAAATTAAATAATTGGACAATGCAAACTTTGGCTTATAATATAACATTATTTTTGTAATTTCATTACGTTTTTAAACATCAGAGTTAATTAAAAGTCCATCATATTTTTTTATGAGCAGAACGACTTTTACAATGTTAAATTAATTTTCATTATAATGATTTTACTCTCTAAGATTAATTTAAATTTTATGAAATTTTTTTCTTGTTATTCGTTGTTTTTGCATTTCGAAGGAATGTTTTTTTATTAATTATTTTTAACCCCTCCCGCCACCTTTTAACGCCACTGATAAATAAATATACTATATATATTTTTAGGTATTTTAAAAATTAATAAATAAAATGGTTAATTTAGAAAATTGTTTCATTTTTTTAGCTCATAAAAATAAAGTATGTGCTATTTCGTTATTTTCTGTGCGGTCTAATACAGTTTTTTTTAAAATGATTTTTTTCATGAGGAGAAAAGGAATAGATAAAGTTTTTACAAAAACCAAAGATCTGAAAAATAATGCATTATAGTAAAGAAGAATTTTAAAAAAATAAGTGAAAGCAAGAAACTGTAAGTTAAAAATCGAAATTTGAAAGTACAATGAAAGCAAAAATATACCTAAATCTAATATTTTCTCATTCTTTGTTGAACGCTGTCTTGGCTTGATGGGTAGACACAGACGTCTCTGATATACGATCTGGGGAGAAATAACAACAAAAAATTAATTATCAGAGACTAAATATACTTACTAATTACTAATTGCAAATATATCAATATTTATTATTAATTAACTTGCAGAGCTTTCAGGGAAACATATGGAAAAGCGATTTGTCTTTATTTTAAAGGGAGGCAAATTCTTATTGGTTATTACATTCTAATTGAGTAAAGACTTCTGCTGCTGCGCATGCCCAGTAACAAATCAGATTTCTCAACTCCATGGTGTCTGAAAAGAAAAAGCTATTATCGAAAAAACAGATCCAAAGATGTTAGACGAAAAATTTCAAATATTTTGTCGCTGAATTTTTTTTTCATCTGCAAAATAAATACAAAAAAAAAATAACAACAAAAATGAAGGGTAATATAAAATAAATATACATGAAATAAAATTATTTTACTACAAAAATATTTAGTAAAGAAATACGAAAGTAGCATTCCTACATGTGTACTTTACTACAAAATGCAAAATATTTTACTATAAATAATAGTTTGTGAATTTTCTACTACAAATATTAATATTATTTTTGTTCAAAATATTTATTTCAAAATCCTTAAAAAAATACTTTATCAGAAAATGCAAAATATTTTATGTTACAAATATTATTTTTTAGAATAAAAATATTAATATTAGTTTAGTACAAAATATTTACTACAATTTTTTAAAAAAAAATACTTTACTACAAAATGCAAAATATTTTACTACAAATATTATTTTTTATATTACAAATATTAATACTATTTTTGTACAAAATAGTTTCTACAAAATATTTATAAAAATGCTTTACTACAACATTCAAGATATTTTACTACAACTATTATTTTTTAGATTGTGTTTCTATATATATATATTAACATTATTTTTGTACAAAATATTTAACTACAAAAGTATTTAGTAAAGAAATACGGAAGTAACATTCCTACATGTGTACTTTAATCTTTCGTTTCCCTTATTTTTTAATGTTTAACTACTTTTAAGTGATTACTTATAAACATGAGTCGGTAAGTAATAATTACCTAATTACTATTTCTTTGTTAAAATTTTTCAATATCAAAAGAAATTATTAATTTTATTTATCAATCAGTAAATTATTTGAAATTAGTTAAAAAATGCGTAGTTCAGCTCAGTGTAATATTGGCGCAGCCTTTTCAGCAATTTAGAATTTCACGGAAATGCCACTGTGAACATGCTATTTATTTGAAAATGTTTGAAGATCATATTATTAAATTACAAGCATCAGGCATCATTCTCTTTTATATACATTTTAATGGCTTTACATTGTTAAGAACGATTTCATAGTTTAAGCTCATTTTTATAGTATAGCTAGTAAAAAATTTAAAATAAACTGAGCAAATTTCCAATGAACCTCAAATATATTTGACTCATTTTATCTGGGGATAAAAATTATCGTATGCATGTGTTCTGCGATCAAAAGTTCTCTGCTTGTATAGGATAGAGCCTCCCATGAAAATATGCAAATCTATATTTCACAGTGGTCTTATCTCAATGTTATTATCTTCTGTATTTTGCTGGTTTAAATACTGGTTTTAATTATTGCTTTGCTGGTTTAATTATTATAAAACAAAATTATAATAATTAAACAGCTCAGCATTAGGATAATTTTTAAAAATTGACATGTTTCACACGTCCTTGACTCTTCATTATTAGAAATATGCCTGACTGTCTGTAGATTTCGGCACACAACCAGCAGAAGTGATGTCCCCAAATCTTTTTAGAATATTCTCTAGGAAGGTACCATTCCCACCACACCTACTCCTATAAAATTGTGGAGATTGGGCAAGAGTTTGAAGCCGCCAAGGTTCAATTGTTCTATTTTCTCATATGGAAGTTGCGTGTCTTAGTATTACAGTGTTTTAGTGCGTTTTAAAATCTACACTTTGTTCTAAGTTAAAAGACACTATCCAATCTATCATCACTTTCCTTCTAACATTGCAGATAAATACACAAATAACCCGCTGTTCCGGTCTCAGTAGTTTAGCCAGCAAACATATCTTTCTTTCCAAAAACAACAAGTGAGTACTCCAAATTTTGAAGCATGATACTTCCACTTGATCATTAGGACATATTTAGGTTAGCTATTTGAGGTAAGTTACTGAAGGGCATGAAATTCTTAAGCCTTGACTGGTTAAAGCAGTTTGAAGTCCGTTGCTTTATTCATAGCAAAACCGAATTAAAAAACACAAACTTGTCTCAATAAGGCTGCTTTTGTTATTATTAAATCTAAATATGTAGCAGTAGAACACATGAAATTCGAACAGCGAAGAAATAAAGTTTGAGTACTGATTTATCTAATTAATTGATATGCATGGTTCTGGAAAACAATATTTTCAAGTCAAAATAAGATTTTGTTGACACTAGATTTCACTCTATCAGATACAACTTAATACTATATTACTGAGTGTACATGAAATTATCACCTGATATTTTTGCGCCTAATGCAGCTGGTAAATGATTCATTTTCTATAGAAAATATACCGGATATTCGGTGGGTATAATTGTGCGCACTTGCGCCGAGTCAGGTAGCTGATACCGATACATATATAATTCCAAAATGGAATTTCGCTGCTTCGAAGAAATATGGATATAAAATGATATTTAGTTTGACCTTGATTGACGAATGGGTGAGAGGAGGAAAACAAAAAACTTCGTTAATATATCAGGATTAGGAGAAGGTGGAGTATGTGGGGTGAAAGACATTAATAATTTTGGATGGTTATATACATAAGAAAAACATCCCTCATATTTATACTATCGTCATTATAGGTCGGTGAGGCTAAGTAATATCGACTTTATTTCTTTGTATTAGATTGATATAATGTAACTCGATCGAAAACAATTGAATTCTAGAAGATTATTAATTGCTTCTAGAAACTGATACCATGTATCTGATACTCTCACATTATATCAGATCTACAGTCTAAGAACTATTTTCACTGTTTGTGTATTTAATATCTTAGCTTTCTTAATATGTAGCATCAAGTCGATACGGTACCATCTAATTCTAAGCCTAATTACTCACAGTACTTTACATTTAATTTTAAAAAAATGTGCTTCGCCACATTTTGTTCATATTTGATCATTTTCCTTGATGACGTCTGAATTGTCGGCTATCAATGGACTTCTACACATTCTTCTTCTTTTACTTAGTACATTGAAAGAACTGGTGACATTAAGGAACTTCAAAGTTTCTAAATGTTTCATTTCCATCATTTAGAGGAGTAACCGAATGCAAGGGCGACAACAGAACATCCGTTCTTGCATATGCGTTTATTTGCAAGATCCACAATAATATATATTTTTTCTTTTGGCTATCTGTGCTTTTGAACGGAAAACAACGGATCATGTCCTTTCTTTTAAAACATTCCGCAAGAACCCCCCCCCCCCTCTATAAAAACTGTAAAATATATCACAGTTTATATGACTCCAAATCGTACTGAGCAAATTTCCCGGTGATAAACAGATAGATAAATGCATGTAAATGCAAAAGCACTTATCGAAAATCGTCAAAAAATTCCAATTCGAGATTTTGACAAATCTACATCTTTCCCTCCTTGAATAAAAAAAAATTAAAAAATTTAAAAAAAAACGAAAGAAGAGAAAAAGAAAAGAAACAAAAAACGGGGGAAAATGCATTTCATGAATTATGTATGTCTACAAAAGGATTATTAATAATCATTTTGAACTATATGGTACAATTCAGTAATAATATTTACACTAAATTTCAAAATATTTATGTAATTTTGAATGAAATCCATTCAGAATAAGTTTGTGAACAGACTGTCCAAGAGCAGGTGAACAAGAAAAGTACAAAATGCAAAGAACTAGATAGATGAAATTCGGTTTTTGTGCTAGGCATCAAAAATGTAGTCCCATATCAAATTCAGAACCAAATTCGTTAAGAGTTTGATCACCGGCTAGTTTGTACTTTGGCATGCATGCAAATTAAACAACTCACAAACTCGATTGACAAAACCCGAAATTTGGAATATGATTTTGTGATTACAAGTGCAGTTCTATGTCATATGAGACAGAAAAAAGTCAATAAAAACACCTATTTTTCTACTATTTATATATTATCTACGTGATAACGACAAACCGCCAAACATCGCTCGCTAGATTCAGTAATGGTGGTAAATTAAAGACAAATATCTTTATTTCGTAAGTATTGTTTTCCAGTGTCAAACAATTGATACACAATTACATTAAAACAACATCACACCACAACTTCGTTTCTAGAGCTCATGTGGTATCTTTCCGGTTTGTTATAGATGTAGGTGAATTCTTTTAAACAAAAAAAGAAGTAAAGAAAAGATTACAGCATAATCGTTTGGAAAGAAACATAAAGAAAACAAAATAGAATTTATATAATAGAACAAAATTTGGTAAATGGTAAAACTAGAATGTAAAATATCTTGAGTACAATAAAATTAGACTAATGAACATGATAATGTTCAGTATGCATGAAAAAAAAAGCTATTATAAAAATTAGGATACTTGAGGAGGATTATTTAAGAATATATTAAGGATATATTATTAATAAAATGCAAGGGATATTAAAATATTGTAAGGAAAAATTGATGGGATTAATCCAATTAAAATAATTATCCATGATCTATTAGGAATTTAATCATGTTCATGTTTCCTTTTTTTTATAAAAATGAATTATTAAGGACTTTTTTTATATTAAAGACTTTTCAAAGGAAGAGGGGGGTGCCTGAGGTGCCATGAAACAGTTATCAATTTTCTTTTCTATATTACGATGCACACAACTCACACAAGCCTGCTCAGAAAATAAAAATCTGAGTACTGGGGGCATTCAAGGTTATGTCAAGCTTATCTTAATTAAAAGCGTGGCAAAAAACCTCCACATGTTCGCTTTATAATTTTGGATTTTTTTTGTTTATTTTTAATTTTTATTCATAATTTTTCTACATAAATGTTTCACATATTTGCAGCACCTATTTCATTAATTGAGTAAAAGATTTTGCAAACGAATGCCAAATATTCGTTTGCTTATTTTTAATTTTCAGGTCAATCAAAATTTTGAAATAAACAATAATAATAATTTCCAGTTGCCCATCACTATTTTTAAGAGTTACTATTACCAATTTTGGTAATTTTCTATCCAAGAAGTTATTCTTTAGAGCAAAGAGATATACTCACATTTTTTTTTTAAATTATTATCAGTGAGATTCAATCTTTATTCTATCTAAGACTTCTGAGAAGAGTACCTAATGAAAATGCACCAATATTTAATGCTATCGGCAAAATAGTTGACATTTTTTCATAGTTTCCATCTCTTATCTTTTAATGATTTCAGGGGGCCACAAAAATATTATTTCGCGTTTTAATTAATGATCAATTTAATTATTTATTAATTATTATAAATAATACATTGAGATAATTATTCCCCAATACCCAGTGCTAGGAAGAAATTTGGTGACTGTTTGCACTAAATATTTTTTAAAACAAAAATTTTACATATCAGTGTTTTTAAAAACATATTTTTTTAAAACTAAATATTTCATTTATTGTTATAAAGCAAAACCATAGGAATTAAACATCGAATTAATTATATTGAATTAATTTATGAGCTGCTTTTATTAAATCAGTCTGAACCACAAAAATATTACTATGCACTGTTTCTAAAAAAATGGCCTTTAAAAGTTTAAAGATGCCTTCCAATAAAGATTAAGACTTCATTTATCTTTCAAAAGTTTGCTCTCTTTATGAAATAGTATCCGCCTCTGAGGACCAACTTGTTCGCTCGGAATATTGGCTTTCTTAGCTGTCAAATTATTAATACGGGATGCATTTATTAAAAATTCCACTTGCCATTTGATACGACTGATAAATCTGAATTTAATGGATGTAGTCTGTTGAAAATTATTTCGGGCTCAAAGTAATTAGTGAATAAAAAAATTGAAAAAATTTAGAAGTTAAAATCCTGCTCAGAAATAAATATCACTCCCCCCATAAAAGTAAAATTTTAAAATCTTTTAACAGTGGTGTATATCCATGATTGAATGGAATAATGAAGCAATGAAATTGGTACATAATTCTTTATAACAATAAAAAAATATTAATAATAATATATCAAATTAAATTTATTAAAAATATGCTTAAAGATAATAACATTAAATACGTAAAGTTTTAAAAATTTTATGATAGTAAAAAACCCATTTTGTGTTAGAATATTTCCGGAAGATACACTTTGGAAAAAAAAATCAGAAACTTGATTAGTTTAATTTATTAACATAACTATTAAATTCGCATTAGTCAAATTTTGAGATTTGGAAAATATGCAGAGACTTTCCTATTGTTTTGAAGATCACATGCTTCAAATTTCACTAAAATAAAACATGCACTTTAGATCTGTATTAAAGATATGAAAACAACTTTATCTCTTTTTATCTGTTACAGTAAGAAAATGTATTAATCCGATCATTATCTCAAATTCAGATAATTCTTCATAGTCGGCACTATATATATACACTGGTGTGCAAAATTTAAGCAATAGGTATGTTTTTTTTTGCCATAACTTCAAGAGAAATCATCTGAGAGACATGAAATTCAGAAATGAGATACAGCATTTTGTTTTGAAAGAATGACGAAAGCATAGTTGTGCAGAAATGAATACAATGCATACAGTATGGAATCAAACAAAAAAAGGCTTTATTGAACTCATAGTATCGTTACACATGATTGTCTGTCCAAGAGGAAGAACAGCAAGCAGATGTTCCTTAGTATGGGATATGCCCTCCCCTTACTGCAATGGTTGCTTCGCACCGTCTCCCCATACTCAGCATCAGATTGTCCAACAGTTCTTGAGGTAAGAGTGCCCATTCCTCAATCAGCATCTGTTTAAGTTTTCGGGTGTTCCCAGGAGGATGTAATCGTGCCGCAAGACGTTTCCCCAAAGCATCCCACACATGTTCTATCGGATTTAAATCAGGGGAGCACGCCGGCCAATCCATTCGAGTGATATCTTCACTTTCCAGGAGCTCCTCAACAGCATGAGTCATGTGTGGCCGTGCATTCTCATCCATAAAAACGAAGTCTGATCCAATGGCACTTCGGAACAGACGCACATGGGGAAGGATCACCTTCTGATAATAGCGATCTGCAGTTATAGAACCTCTGTCGAAAACGTGGAACTCACTCCGCTCGTTCATCATAATACCTCCCCAGACCACAACTCCAGGACCACCGAAACGGTTTCTTTCCGTGATGTTACTGGGATGAAACCGTGTCCCGACCTCTCTCCAAATTAACTGGCGTTGGGAATCGCTTGTGGCACTAAAACAACTGTCGTCTGTAAAGAGGACACGACTCCATTGATGAGATGTCCAGTTTTTTGTGCTCCCTGCACCACTCTAAACGGTGCCGCCGGTGAGAAACTATCAAAGGGATGCAGCATTCAGGACGGCGGGCGAATAGGCCACCTTTTGTGAAGGCGTCTGGACACAGTAAAACGCGACACTTGTCGCCCCGTTGCTGCACACAGTTGCTGAGCAATGGCGCTTGCTGACTAGTTTCTGGTTCTTTTCGCCTGCAGGACGATATGTCGGTCAAACTGCAGTTGTTTTCCTGGGGCGGCCACCACCAACCTTTCTCACAGCTGTACCTGTGGTTTGGAAGGCATTTCAAGCGCGCGAAACGAAACTTTTGTTGATTCCGAACTCTTCAGCTACACTGGTCACACTACGGCCTTCCTACAGCTTTCCGATCATTTTTCCACGTGTGAAATCGTCCAGGTGATATCTGCTAGCCATATTTCACGAATTAACTCACGTGCACTTGCAGCGAATGTCTTTAATTGCGTCTCCGTCCTTCCTTTTATTGTAGTGTTGAGCTGCGCGCGCCTTCCTCACGTGTTTTGCGTACGCTCACGTCGCCTGTGACGTTTTGTTCCTGATATTTGTATACGCATGACCTTTCTCTTGAATTACGTGTTCATTGTACTGATCGCAAGAACTCCTTTTCTGCAATTTCATGGCTATCTGCTTAAAATTTGCATTGTTGCTTAAGTTTTGCACACCACCAGTGTATATATATATATATATATATGTATATGTATATGTATATGTGTGTGTGTGTAGTAGTAGTAGTACTGCAGATTAAAAAGATTTGACGGTCTTGAAATCAGTGGAGTGAAAAAGTTGATTTCTTCAAATGAGCCCATCAAATATTATTTGCGAGTTGAAGAAATTTTTGATCTCATCGAAAGTGCACATGTGACCATAGGACATGGGGGTAGAGAAAAACTTAAAATTGAAACTTCAAGAAAATATGCTAACATAACTACTGAGAGTCTACAAATTTTTATGTCGATATGTGAAACATGTCAACAGAAAAAAAATATGAAAAGGAAAGATTTGGTTTCTAAACCTATCATCCACTCAGAAATGAATAGTCGCTGCCAAGGGGATTTGATTGACATGCAATCTCAGGCAGATAATGAATTTAAGTTTATTTTGGTTTACCAGGACCATTTAATAAAATTTGGGTTACCACTACCGCTTCAGAGCGAAAGAAGTTGCGTTGAAGTACTTGATATCTTTTTAATATCTGCTGCTCCTTGCATACTGCAATCCGATAATGGAAGAGAGTTTATAAATTCAGTTATAGAAGCAGTTAGGTACATATTGTCCAGAATTGAAGAATATTAATGGAAAACCTCGTCACAGCCAGTCACCAACAAAGATGTAGAAAGTATTCTGGATTCACGGATGAAGGATAATCGAACTACAAATTGGTCCAATGGGCTTCGTTTTATCCAATTCGTGAAAGACAGAGCATTCAGTAATTAAACAATCGCCATACAAAAATATGTTTGGGATTGAATCAAGAGTTGGAATGACAACCTCAACTTTACCATCAGATATTATAAAAACTATCGAATACGAGGATAAACTTTAGAAATTTTTCGAGAATATGAATGCAGAAGAACAAGAAACTGAACAAGCACAATCAGGGGAACATATGCTTGCTAATAAGTCGACCAACATTTTTCTAATTAGAGAGGAAGCCAAAGAAAATTTAATAAAGCAAGTCAAACGAATGAAAAATATCTCCTATACAACACATCCTGAGATTGATATTGGAGATAATGTTGTTCAATTCCAGATGTTGCTAGAGCAAAAGCTGATTTGCGAAATCTCATCGGTATAGTGCTTTAAAAAAATGAAGATGGTCTGTATAAAATTGGTTCAAAAGATGGAGTTCTGAACAAATTATATTTGAGATAAGAAATGGTATTTAAACTTAATTAGTTTAGTATTTATTCAATAAATATAATTTATTCAATTTATATTAACTTTAAATTATTTTATAAGTATTTATAGTAGTAGATTTTATCTATTCAGGGTGTAAGATTGATGCAAAAGTTTAAAATATTCCCTGCTTTTTAGATCTGAATTCGATGTAACGTAGCAAATTTTCTTGAGTAAAGAACAAGTACCGATTCAGGAAATATGTCTGAGAACAGCAGCAAGAAAAAAAGCTATAGGAATTGGGCAAGGGTTCTCCACTGTTCTTGTAAAGAACGCTGTTCTTCAAACAGATGTTTATGCATGAAAAGTGATGCTCTTTACAATTCTAAGTGTCACAGTAGTTTCCCTTGTCGAAATAAATAATCTATAATAACGGTACTGTTTTAAACAATATCCAAAGAAAGTTTTTTCTTCAATGATAGGATTTTTCCCCAAATACTGTTTCACTAAGTATAATTTAATATAATAATTTTGGATAGATGCAAATAATTTTGTGTAACAAATCAATAAAAAAAATAAAAAGGTTATCCCTAGCGCTGTTAGTGAGAATGCATTTTTCCTTGTCAATTCGGGTTTTCCCTGGCGCTGCCAGTTAGAACGCGGTTTCCCTAGTTAATTCGGGTTCTCCCTGGCGATGCCAGTTAGAACGCGTTTTCCCTAGTTAATTCGCGCTTTGACTGATTTCGGGTTTTCACTGTAACATATATATATATATATATATATATATATATATATATATATAT
>JAPMOR010071061.1:322847-339105 GCA_026543865.1 Argiope aurantia
AATGACCAAGAATATTAAATATATTGAAAAATATCTTTCTTCTTTATAAATGTTACTGTAAATACGATTAATCCAATGATTATCTATAATTACTTGAGATTTTTGATAATCACCATTAAACGTATTGGTGATCATGAATAACAACAGGTAATTATGCATAATCACCACTAAGCGTACTGTCGATTATGAATAATGACCAGTAATTATACATAATCAACAGTTTATTATATTTACCTCGACACACACACGCACGCACCCACACACACACACAGAGAGAGAGAGAGAGAGAGAGAGAGAGAGAGAGAGAAAGAGATTTATTGAATAAAAATGGGTCGTTTAAAGGCTAATATGTCTTCCAATAAACTTTCACTTAATTTACTTAAAAAATTTTGAAACTTATATCATTTTCTAAAATATTTCCATCAGCCAAATTAAATTTTACTCAAAATATCTTAAAAATGAACAAGAAATAACCAATCTTTCTTTTTCTTTTGCGAAAGTTCGCTGCATATGGCACTCACTTAAGAGATGAGCAGACTTGAACGGATATTCGTATATTTCAGCGGTCCGTAGGATCTTCCAGTCCCTTAAGAGCACTAACGTCAATCCGTAATGGGCCTTAAATGTCCACTATCTCACTGAAGCTGTGACATAAACTGTGAAAATTTGACTCGGGAAATATCTGCCTTACTGAGAAGGAATCTTTTAACGCTTAGGAGGATGATTGAGAACTTACGACTGCCCTCTTTTTCACGGATATGAGGAGCGTGATGGATTTAGGTCGTTTTATATATAGCAAATGGTGATAAATATTTGAGATCTTTTTCGAGGAATAACATCGCTCCAATAAATTGAAGCATGCCTATATGATAAAATAGTTTTTGTCTACATTTTTGAGGCGATAAGTATTACAAAAAATACAATTCTTTATTTTTTTTATTTAGAACAAAAAAAAAAGATTTTTATTTATATAAAATTTATAAATATTCGTTGCAAAAAAGTATACTTTTTAAAAAAATATTTTGTCAGGAATTTGGCACAAAAAATTAATGAAATTCATCTTGGGAAAACTTTTAAGAAATTTTATGTCTCTTTCGAAAATATCATTTTAATGTGAAATTTTGTCGTATTTTTCTTTTAGATAAATGCAAAATATTTTGAAAAAAATTTTTGGGTTTGATTTATTTATTTGATTTGAAAGTTTTTGGCAAGATGGTACGTTAGTGACTTGGGAGTTTTATTTTTCTACTATTTACTATTAACTTATTCTTTATTTCATTGTAGATTTCACAACAATTTCAAGAGGGTTGAAATGACACAATTTATATCAGATTATTTTAAGCTTTTACTTTCTCATATGGAAAAAATATAAGGTGAAAATTCTGCATTTTACATCAGATTAATTTTACATATACTAAGAAAAATCGTTTGCCAAACTGTAATTATTCTTTTTGCTGCAGGAGCAATAAACATGGAAAAACAATGGAATTTTAACCGGTTTGTCTATAAATATTCTTATTAAAACCTACATTTAGCAAAAAATGGAAATTTGATTGATATATTTATTTTAGAAATACACAAACGTACCAAATACGTACGTAGTCATACATAATTTTTCGGTTTAGAAACAACTATAGTTAAAAAAAATTAACAGAAGAAAATGAATTTTTTTATACCGATTTTGTAAATTTTGAGAAATTGAATTCCACAAAAGAATTTAGCAACAAAAAAATTATTGATGGGAGAATTCAGTGGCTCTTTTGAATTGAAAACGGTAAAATTACGAAAAATATAATTAATTTTTTATTCATAGAATGAGCGTAGGCTAATAGTTTTTCCAAGTGGAAATCAGCGAATCAGTCTCCCCAAAATATTCTCGCAAGTACTCTAATAAACACATTATTTCCTCTTCTCCTCTGCTTAAAATTGTGAAAATTCTGCAACGACGTGAAAGAAAGGAGTACTTTGATTTTCCATCACCACGCATAGCATGGTTTCTAGTGAAGTGAAGAATCCTGGTACCTTTGTATTGATTTCATTGCTTTCAGAATAGTAACGAAATATTGACATACCGTGAGAATCTAGCGTGCGATCTTTGAAGGACTTTTTTTAATCATTAATTGACGGTAAGAGTATACACCAAGCACCAAAAAGTCGAAAATGTGTATTGAACTGTTTTCGAAACTGTAACTGAAATTTGTATTAGAGCTACAATTATAATCACAGTAACCACATATCGAATTTCCTTTATTTAAATCATTGCGCTTTTGAATTATTAACTTAAAGGGAAAAGTGGAATTTGAAATAAGCAAATTTATTTTGATCGTTTCATCAACAAAATATATGTTTATATTCAACTGAAATAGTGGTATAAAATAAATATTTGAAGGATTAAGAGGAGAAAAAGTATTTAATGACTTTTCTCAATGTAATAGATTTAAATATCTTTGAAATGTCCAAGGTGTTTTAATTTTGGAATAAATTGAATAAAATTGATAATAAATATTTCGGTTAAGCATTAAAAGAGAATGGAGGATGAATTTTATGTTTCCAGGTTTTTTAGCCCATTAAAAGTCAATGTTAGTTTATAAAAACTTAAAATTCCTATGAAAATTCACTAAGTATGCATAAAAATATTTCTAAGAAATTAGCATTTAATTGGAATCATAAATTTATTTGTAGTTTTGTTCCAAATAAATTAATATTGGATAATAAGAAAAAATAATAGAAAAAATTAAAAATTAAGATGCCTGGAATATTGTAAATTTTTTTAAAATTATATATCTTTTAATTTCTTTTTAAAAAATAATACATTTCGTTTAAAAATATTTTAAAGAAATTTGACGTATTTATATTTTAATACATATGCATAAAAACTTTATTATTCTAGTGAATAATTACCAAAAGTGTCTAAACGAGCCCACTGTCTCCTTAACATGTATGCAAAAGTACAGACTAACAGACAGACAATCCTTTGACAGATTTGGATTAACATTTATGTAGAATTTATATTTTAGATTCTAAATATTCAAAATATTTAATTTTATATACACTTTGTTTACATTTGTAGTTATTGCGTTCATTTGTTATCGAATAAATGATGGGCGTCCCTAAAATGAATTTCATTCAGAATTTGATGAAAATCGACAAATTTGTTGTAAAGACCGTATACCGAATTTCATTCTCATTTTCTAGCTCAGGGCGTTTTTGAAATAACACATTCACAGACAGTTATTCTAAAATTTAAAAATAATCATAATTCCAAAAATATATTATTCGGGCTCATGGAGCTTTGAAATGGGAACATTTGCACTTTTTTTGTGGCACATGTGGCACTTCTTTATCTTATTATGAGCATTGACATTATATAATATGATTGGAATAAGATGGGATTGAAAAATGAAAATAGTATTTAAAGCCTGTTAATTGAATAATTGCATTAATATTATAAAATCCATACTTTTTGCTTTACCATTTAATAGCTGCCTTTAGTGACTAACTTATTTACCAGAATATTTGATTGCTGAATTTCAGTTATATCTGGAATAACTGACAGTGTAAGTATTAATTTGACAAAATCTTTACTAGAATATCGGTTGTGTTTAAATCCAATTGTCATGACTTGATCTGTTATGCATGAATTTATTTCATGAATCCTTGAAAGAAATATTTACCAGAATGTTGTTTATGTTTACATTTATTTATCATGATTTGATCTGTTATGCATGATTCAATGTCATGATTTTTTCAACATAAGATTTACCAGAAAGATGGTTGTGTTTAAATCGAACTACCATGAATGGATCTATTATGCATGACTTCATATCATGATTACTTCTATAAAATACTACCAGAATGTTGGCTGTGTTTCATCATTCGTTGGTCTATTATGTATGACTTCATGTCATGATTCCTTCCCTAAAATTTTAACAGAATTCCTTTGAACCATGATATAATATTATGAATAACATATCCTCATGACTTGATATGTTTTTCATGACTTTATATCATGGTTCTTTCAACAGGAAGTGTATATGTACAGAAAGTGTGTTTAAATTCAATCATTATGACTGGATCTATTATGCGTGACATTATCTCACGATTTTTTCAACAAAAAATGCACCAGAATAATAGTAATGTTAAAATTCAATCATCATGACTTGATTTGTTATGCATAACATTATCTCACTATTCTTTCAAAAGAAAGTGTATCAGAACATTAGTTTTGCTTAAATTCAATCATCATGATTTTCTCTTTTATGCATAACATTATCTCACGATGGTTTAAACAGAAAGTGTACCAGCAAAGCGGATGCGTTTAAATTCAATCATCATGACTTGATGTGTTATACATAACATTATCTCACTATTCTTTCAAAAGAAAGTGTACCAAAATATTGGTTTTGTTTAAATTCAATCATTATGGTTTGATCGGTTATGCATAACATTATCTCACGATGGTTTAAATAGAAAGTGTACCAGAAAAGCGGATGTGTTTAAATTTAATCATCATGACTTGATCTGTTATGCATAGCATTAACTTATGATTCTTTTAACATTTTATAGGGCATAATTCCGGGTCATTGACAAATAAAAATTTTTAGGATTATATCATGATAAACTGATGATTTAAATACTAAAATATCAAAAGTTCGTTGATTTATCATTTAATGTATGGAATAATATAAATATATAAATATTCTTACCAGAGATGGTTCAAATCAAACTGAAAGTGACAAACATACTTACCACTGAGTGTTAAAGGTAAAAATTATCATCGAATGCTTAACGGTAAATAAGTAATTTAAAACAACTTTATACAGTTTTTTTTAGTTAGAAATCATGGAATTGTTTGGAATTGCAATTCAGTAATGTCTTACATTAAAGTTTGAAGCTCATTTTGCATTTGTTAGGATGGCTGGGTGAATTGCTGCATTGCATAAAAAAATGTTCCAATCTGATGCAGTTTTATTAATAACATCTTAGCCACATCTTGCGTTAAGGAAAAAAACTAATATGTCGTAAATTATAGTATTCAAATAATAAATAAAATATGCATAATATCATTAAAAGGACGATTCCGAATTTTAAGAAATTTCAAATTCATGAACAGTTTTTGTTCATTCTTAAAAACGAATGTTGAATTTAAATTGAATTAATTCAATAACAAATAATGATAATTAAATATCAGAATATTTTGGATATAAGGAAAGCAACACAATGGTGTAGCATTTCTGAAAACTTTTAAATATTAATGACAGTTTAAATTTAATTACAAATGTTGAAACTTAACGACTCTACGAAAACCCTTACGTCTTGAACGGACAGTGGTAAGTGTATTACCTCTTTTGAATATAAATGATATTTAACTGTATATATTAAATGTATATCTGAGCTATTAAGGTAACTCAAACGAAATGTAAGCATCTGATTACCCTATTGATCATTTTACAATACTTTTTTGAGCCATCATAAAAAAATTCTTTTGCAGGTGGTAAGAATATATACCAAAGTACTATAAAGGGTTAACAGAGGGTTTATCAGAATATTGATTTGTTTAAATTCAGTTATCATGACTTTATCTGTTTTGTATGACATTATGCCTTGATTCCTTTAACAGAAGGTTTACCAATTATTGGTTGTGTTTAAATCCAACTATGTCTATTTAACATGACTTTCTACCTAGTTTCATTCCACGAAATGTTTTAGAGGCCATGGCAGTCCTTAAACGTGCCATTTTAATAAGTGTACATATATATTTCCAAATATAATCATGTGCAATGACATCAATCATTAAAAGCTAGATAATCTATTCCAACTTCAAGCAGCTTAATTTCACTTTCTGATTCCTCTTTAAAACTGCAAAAATAATCAGAATTTTTTTTTCCTTACTTTTCAACAATGGTAGAAATTGACATGACTGAATATTTGATGACACACAAATAATTAGAATTTCTCTGGGTCAATAAAGAGTATTGTGAGGAAAAAATGAAAAGAATATTTTAAAAACCTTCTTCAAATTACATGACAAATAAATTCATATATCTCTAAGTTAATTTTTTTTCCATTTCAAAATGTATGAAAATAATTTTTTTGTGAAATGATATTTTCGAAAGGTACCGCTAGTAAACGCTGAAGTATCATTAAATTTTTAACTAATTAAAATTCTAACTAAATTGTTTAAAAATTATTCCGAGGTGTACATTCCCATCTTTCGATGTATAGTTGTGCCAATTTTTTTTCCTCTCTGTTAAATGGCCTGTTCTCTAAAATGCCAATATTCACCTATAGACACGTATTTACACAATGGTTGAATTTTTGAATAACTTATATTAATAAGGACCACAGTTTACAATTTTTCTTCCCAAATGATTATTTAATTAAAATAAGGAATAATGATATTTCCACGAGACGTTTGTGCCATATATTTCCCATTAAACTCAAACATCACTTTATCTGTCCAATGTAATTTAGCAACCACTTTCAAACATCGTTACACAATAGTTGCTGTTTCTACACAAATAAGGTTTGGGTCAAATATAAAGTGCAGACCATTGTCCGAAGTCTGGTTCACATTTCCCTTAATGAAACTATTTAAAAGCGGATTCAGTGACGAGCACTCTTGGGTAATTGTGTTTCAGTTGAAGGCGAAATTTAATGCCATGAAAATGTCGTCCTTTTGAAGTGAGGTCAAATGAAGTCGAATCTAGCAATCTTAAATCAACATCAAATCGTCTGCGACTAAATGAAAATTTTCTGTCTGAAGCGCTGTCAGAAGTTCAATAATTATTTGAGAAATATGATTTCGAGACATGATGTTTAAATAGATAGGGGGAGACACGTGAAAAGATATTATTAGGACAACAATATTGGATAGAAAATTTTAATAAAAGGATTTTGAAACGCATTTTGAATGGAGTGGAACTTAGAATCAGTTTAATACTTAAATTGTTACCACTTTTATTTTATTTTTTAAAACTTTTTTAATAATAAATTTTAAAAAAATTAGTATAAATATTATGGAATCATAAAAAAATGTTCTCAAATTCACAACAAGACGGAGTTACTAGTTTAAAACCAAAATTCAATTAAATCTCAGTTGATTAATTTATAATAGAGTTTTAGAAGTAATAATAATTGAGTATAACCAAGTGTACAAAATTTCAAAATAGTGTCTTAATATATATTTTTTTCAAATTCACTGTAAGATGTAAACCCCTGGAAGAAACAAAAAATCAATTCCCATCGAATAATTTACATAAATTTTTAATGTATTAACACACACACAGACATATATATAACGTTATCAAATTACATTTTTATACACATGAAACATTAAGTAAAAGTATATTTACGCAGTTAAAAGTGATCGCTCTATGAAAATAGTTTATTAATGCATTAAAGATAACTATTTCCATATTTTCTTTTGCAAAAATTGATTAATAAACTAAACTAATTAATTTAACTAAATTATTAATAAACTAAATAAACTAATTAGAAAATAGTTTATTAATGCATTAAAGAGAACTATTCCCCCCCCCTTTTTGTTGCAAAAACTGAAAGGATACCTGAGAGTAGATAATCAAGAGATGTTTTCTATAAAAACGGAATTTATTATACCAATGGTGCTTTTATTACTTGATATTGCTATTTATCAAACATTCTTAATATTTTTGAGATTCAACAAATAATTAATTTGTCTCAACTTTACCACATTATAGCATATCTATAAAATCACTTTTTTATTCAAGATATTTTTTATGCAATAAGATATAAATTATTACTTATTTTCAAAACTTGAAAAAAAATTTCAGGTATAAAGTATTTTAGATGTTTATATTTCTATAAATTAAAGGAAAAGGCTTCCAAGAATTTAAAAAATAATATATAAATTAATAAAGCAAATTATTACAAATATGAACGTGTTTACGAATATCATTTAAATGAATCAATTTTTGTATTAAAAGCTGAATATCTTTAATTAATACTTTTTTAAAATTTATTATCTCTTTCATACAATTCGCTCAGGATATTTTAAACTGTGAAACATTTACCATTAATAAATCGAAAAAACACGAGGAAAATTAATAATTTATTATTAAAATTACATTTCTATGATATATTATAGAAATTTTAATTTCATATTTTTATAAAATTATCATTTATGAGCATTCAGACGATAATATTAATCATTTGTAACATTTCTGTAGCAAATAGTTTTTTAAACTTATTTACCGTCCATATGGAGTCTTCAAGGAATTGTCAATGTATGCATATATTTACAATTAGTGTTCTAGAAACGGCTTTCATAAATATATGGTTGAAGAAACTGCTTATTATATTTTATCGCACATTCAAAGTAATTATTAATATAAGAAATCAATAAAATTTCGTTGATATTGTGTTTATAGCTTTAGAAAATCTTGATTTGCTTCTTTATTATTGAAAAATTGAAAATCCAAGATAACTTATACGAAATAATATTTTTATGATACTTTTTTGAGCTTGAATAATTTATTTATTTTTTAATTTAACCTTGTTAGACATCTTGTCAAGTTGATTTTGTTATACATTATAAAGGTACTGTTAGTACCAAGATGTTTAAATAAATGCAAAAAATAACGTTAGAATGTTATACTTTATAATGTCTGCGATTTTATTTTAGGCAACCAATGTAATTATTACTGCCAATTATTGAATAATTTAAATTTATTACTATATAATGCATATAACACAAAAGAAAAACTAGCTGTAAATTGTTCCTATAAATGTGATTAAAAGTGAATTTTGGTGAAGTAGAAAAGAAGCAATTTGATATTTTCAAGACTCTTCGAAATATTAAAAGTCTAAATATGAAGTTATTTTAAAGTTAAGTTAAAATTTACAGACAATGCTAAACAACCAATACCAATACTAAAGGTATTAACAATAGTAATTTTAAGAATATATTGAGAAATTTCACGAAATCGAAAAACGTATTGCTTATACATTTCTTTAAACCTCCATTTCATAAAACGAAACTAATTATATTATGCATTTGTTAAATGTAGGTAAGAATTTATCAATACAATATTTATTAAGAAATATTTTGAAGAAAGTTTAAAGATTATTGACATGCAGATGTTGAAAAATAATGCATTAATTTTTTAACTGTATAAGAAATGTTTGAATTCAATTACATTTTTAAAAAATTCACCATTAATTAATTTTTTGTTCAGAACTAAAGAATGTAACATTTTCTGTAATCTATCTAAAAATATCACAGTTCTGAATGTAACATCTTTTTTAGTGAAAGTTGTAGTTAAAAAAAACATATGCATTAATAGTACGCCATTAATACTTAAGAAATAAAAAATATAATAGTTAGAGTACAGTTTAGATGAAACAATATTATAATATCAGAAACAATTTAAATGCGATTATTTCTATCCATAAAGTTCCCCAACACTCAAATCAAGACTAATCGCTAAATTTGGATTTAGCATTATGCTAACTAAAAAAAACAATAACCATGAAATGGCGATTGCAAAATGAAAAAAAAAAATGTAAGAAAACTTTTAATAATAATGGTCAATTTCCTCCGTGAAGGGATAAAACAATGAATCGTTAGAAATATAAAATAATAAATATTGAAGGCAACTTATTAAACGTTGTTTGTTGTCTTAGATTCTTCTGACTAATTTGTAAAAAGGAAGAATATATTCATTTTTCGCGATTTTAAGTTAAATAATTTCATCTTTCAGAAAATAAATAATTTTTGCTCTGCATTTGTGTAAAATAATGAGCTGTTATACTAAAAGTAAAAAAAAATGAGAAATCGTCTGCAGTTATTAAAAAAAAGAAAACGGAAAAATTCAGTTTAAAATATAATGAACTAAATTCCTGCTGTAGTTTTTTTTTTAAATTAATTTCGTCATGTTTTAATTTTTAGAAAAAAAATTCGTCATGTTTTAATTTTCAGAAAAATAATTCGTCATGTTTCCTTTTTTTAAATACAATGGATATTTCTTACAATTTCTAATTTTAATCGAAATATTCAATCACCAACTGTAGAAATGCAGACGATGTAAAATATGAATTTGAAAGTAATCGTTTGCATTGCTAACGTTATATGTAGATTGCAAAGATACCTAAGATGCATTTTGAACTAACAAATTATTTTAATAGAAGCTATAAATATTGCGTTTAAAAATAATTTTTTATTAATTCTTTTTTACTTACGTATTAATTCCTTTTCAGTGTAATGAAGTATTTAAGCAATTCCAAGTTGTCTTTTTTTCACAGCTACGATTTGGAATTCTTGTTGATGCTACTTTCTGCGATAGGAAAGAGAACTAGAGGTGAAAAAAAAAGTCCGATGAAATAAACAAATACATCAATCCTTATTCAACAAGAAAAGTACATTTCAGCACGTTCAGTATATTGCATGTAGCCAAAAAATAACTATGTCGAATAGGAAAAAAAAGAAGAATTTTTTAAAACTTCTTTTGACAGTGGAGGTTTATAAATTGGAAAGGAGAAAAAAATATGAATATATTTCTCAAAATATCTACCTTAAATTATTATTTTACTTTGAAGATTTCTTTCAGGGCATTAGTTAATCAAATTTTTGCATCCCCACCGAATGTTTCAAAGAACTTATTGATGAATACTCGATCCAGAACTGTAAATTCTTAGCATTAGATGAAAAATTCAAAATATCTTTCCCTTCAGCACTAATGCTATTTTCCACTGGTGTCTCCGAATATGGTATCTTTTCAGCTCTACATTATGAATGCATAAACTCTTTTTCAGATAGAAAAAAAAAAGGGGGAAAAAAGAAAAAGAAAAGAAAAGAAAATATCCTCACTGCATTAGACACTTCTTCGGGAAACTGATGCATAAAATCCTTATATATTCCCCTCTTATTTATATTCTCCAGTTGAGATCTTGTTTTCTTTATTATATTTACTTGCCAGAGCTCGCAGGTATGCAATACACTAGAGATTGAATTCTTGAATTTTTTTCTTCTTCATATTCTTAGGAATCCGGAACCTTTTGAAGACTGTTTTCCAAAAACGATGCACTTACCAGTATCTTGTGCAAATATTGTATTTCCTACTCAAGCGTATCTTATTCATGTGTTGAGCTTGTGAATATCCACATAAAAAAAATATCGTTTGCGTTTTTCAGTTTTTCGAAAATCTTTGAGTTTGCTTTTTTATTATTATTTAAAGCAAACTAAACGATATAGTTTCTTTTTTGTCTGGGATGATTATAAGTCTTTAAATATATTTTCAAATTTTCATGCTAATTAATTTTTTAACCCTCCTATCGGCGGCATTCAGTTTGCTATACTTACCGAAAGTGGCACGTCTGAATAACAGGTTTATTCTTAAAAGTGTCAGGATTTTGACAAAGGGATTTCTTTCCCCTTTTGCGGTCAGTTCAACGCTGCTGGGCCCGAGTTATTAGCCGACCACATGATGTGAGTGGCAGGTGTTGCTTATCGCTGTCTTTTGATTTTTAAGAGCATTTCTCTTTTAGTGGTTAGGAAGAGAGTGACAATAACATAGATTGAAAATGTAGAAAGTGTGATTGTTTTTTTAAAGGTTTTTCGATTATTTCATTAAACACCGCATAAAATTTGCGTTAGGAATAAATTGTTGTTATGTTTAACTTGATAAGTATCTAATTTTTATAAATTGAAAGTCTAATATTTTTTTTCATTGTAATATGTTCCTCAAAAATTTTATTCCCCTCTTACTGTGAAATTATTTCTCGAAATTACGTACAAGCGATTTAACTCTTGAAAAGAATTTCGTTTCAGCGCATTGCCAATGTATTTTAATATTTTAAAATGCGCATTTAAAATATTATTTGCGATAAATACCATCAAATTATAATTTTGCTTCTTCGGTATTTAGAAACTAATTATATAATTATGGAATTTCATACGATATTTCAATTTCCGATATATCGATTTTTAGTGTTTATCTGCATGATTAAAATTTTGTAATTAAAAATATTTTACAAGAATTCAGGAATCTGAAATAACTGGATTATGCAGCTGATGTGCCTTATGACTGCAACAAATAAAAGCAATTATCAAAATATTTCTTTTTAATATCCATGATACAAATTTGGTTTGGAAAAATGACTTAAATAATACAGGTTATTTAGACTTATAATTAACTATTGGCAACTGAAATTTTTCGAATGCTTCTAAAGAAAGCTCCCACAGAATATTAAGAACCATTTTAAAATAAATTACAATTTAAAAAAAAAATTCAACTTTAAGTTATTCGGGTTAGAATCAAAACTCTCACTATTTTGCAATCGGATAACGACATATCGTGGGGTAAACGAATCATTAAAAAAATTTCTGAATTTAAAATCTTTGCAAATGCAGTTGCATTGATCTTTTCTTACTTATTTCTTCCTAGCTGCTTTTTGGAATGTGCCGGGATTTCTGGTCAATATAAAATTTTAAATTAAATGGTTTCTTCAGCAAAACATCTTGGAATTTTAAGTTTTGATAGTCATATAACTCCTATTGTTTCAGACACCATGCAATATAATTTTTGAATTTTCTGTCAGCTGCACGACTGTAAATCCTTAATTTAAAAAGGGAGTTAATAAACTTCAATTAATGCAAAATCTTTTTTGTTGAAACCAATTAGGCTTATCAAATTACTAAATTCGGAGAATAGAATCATTCAGCAATAAAGTTTTATGTATACTACTGAATATTTCTTTTCAATTTTTGAAATGTTTCAGATAATCTATTATGTATCCTATCCAGTGAAAATTTTTCTGATTCAACTACAATTCAGCTTATTATAATAATAATGTAATTTTTCAAGTGATAAAAGCAATCATATATTGTTATAATTTTTATTATATTACAGGATAGAGCAGATATTTTAAAAATGAATGCAGTTGAAAAATTTTCTTACTGCTTAGTTGTAGAATTAAACTTTAGTTCAGTTATAAAAAAATTACTAAAAGTATATTAAAAGCAAGCTTTAACAGAAATTTACTAATTATTGAAATATATGCCATGCCTTCGTAACTTCATCTTAAAACAGTCCATGATCAAATATGTGTAGCAATAATGTAAACGGCTTGAATTATTTTATAACAGTGAAATATGCTGCTGTTAAAACGGCTTAATATATGCTCTTGAATTTATTACAAACAAATACAAAACAAGTGCAAAACAAATGAATCATTGAAAAAGTAATCTTTTGAGTTTTAAGATGATACAATAAAAAATACTTTTATACTGTAATAATTGTGAAAGTTGTAATAAAAAACTCGTTAAAATCTCATATAATTTTTAATTAATAATTCTTTAAAATTTTCAGAAGTAAAAAAAAATGATATCTACAATGCACAGTTTCATTTTCTAAGATGTATATTCCACTGAGATAAATATGTAAGCTCTAACAGAGTGCCAAAAAGCAAAAACATTCGTCTCTGTTAATAATAAAGATGGACGAGTGTGTGCATCATTATTGTAATGTTTGCATCATTATTGTAGTGTGTGCATCGCCTGTAATATGGTTGTACTTAGTTACATTTAAATCTCGAAGTATTACGATATTAATCATTTATTCTCTCACAAAATAATATTTTAAACATCAAAGCATTTTATCTTATTTTAATAATCTCTAATTGTTGTATTTATAACTTACTTACTGATATACGAAATTTACAAAAAGTAAGTACTGTAATCATAAAAAAAATTGATCTTAACCAATCTCTAGTTTTTAAATATTCTCAAATCCGAAACATGCATTTTTGAAATTCAATAAAAGTAAAATATTCCTTAGGGTTAGATTGATAGCCATTTGTGGTATATTAGTAAAATGTTGATACTGATAACTCAATTATATTGATGCATTTATCTGCTTCTTTTATCCTTGATACATTCAGTAAAAGAATATTTTTTCACTTCGGTATAAAACCTGGAACCTTGATCGGTATTCGTTTTTATACTGATATCTTGTTGTTTTATATCAAAAGCATGTTGATACTGATACTGAATTACATTGATGCCTTTGCCTGATTCTTTTATACTTGATAAATTCAATAAACGAACATTTTTCACTTCGGTATGAAATCGGGCAGTCAGTGATTATCGAACCTCGAACTGATGTCTTGTTGTTCTATATCAAAAACGTGTTGATACTGTTACTCAATTACAATGATGCATTTTCCTGATTTTTTTTTACATTTGATACATACGGTAAACGAATTTTTTTTCCACTTCGGAATGGAACATGTGGGTACCGGTTCTCGCACTTTTGTCGAGGTACCAGTACCCAATATTCATATAAATATGATTCCTAATTAGAATTTCGATTTTTCAGAAGACGTATTAATGACGATGTACCTATGGCTTTGGTTTTTGACGGTCATTGATGGGTGTGTGATAAGAGGAAATGAAAATCTTTGTTGATATAGTTAGTATAGAAGAAGCGATATGTGCACCTTTAAGATTGTTCTGCGATATGTTATCGTTATATGCTGCAAAGAGTAATAATGACTGAGGATGAACTATATGTAATCAATAAAACAGCATGTATGTTCATAGCACTTCCGCAATAGGAGTGTGAATTATGGTATATCTATCTAATATTTTGTATTGCTTAGATATAGCTCAAAACCGTACATCAAGTGCCTGATATTCTTATTCAACATCAGCTTTGTGTATCCCAGCTTTTGCATACGTGATACAAAATAGCAGATTTTTACATTGTCACGCAACTTTAAATCTTTCCTTTGATTGATAAAGTATAGTCCTTTTTTTGTCTCAGCTTCGTGTATAATTAAATCGATTCATGTAGAATATGTGGTTTAAATTTTGTTACAATAGATTCAAAATTATAAAGAATTTTAATAACTAGCTTCTTTTTTTAACACGAAGTCTATGAAATCATTAAAAATTATTTCAACCAAATATGGGAGGAAAGAATAATTACGCGTATTTTTACAGTCTCTTTATTTTTTCTCGCTTAGACTGATTTTCTAGATTGATTTGTTTCCTATTAGATTAATCTTCTAGATTTTTTTAGTCTAAATTCTTATTATTAATGATAATTTAGAATTCTGTCGAGAACAAACTACACTAAAAATAGAATTAAAATGAAAACTCTTACTTCAGTTTAAAATATTATTAAAATAAATATTTCAAAATTTCTTTAGTTCGAGTTACTTTTTTTTCATGTCCGATTTTTGTTATTTTATTGTTATTTTCAAATTTGAAATTACTATTACTATTTCAAATTTGAAAATGTGACATGAAATTGGAAAAAAAGCACCTGCGAATATTATTGCAATATGTCAATAGAAACCAAGAAGAAAAATTTTTATTTTTAAATGTCCGGGATCTTTTTAGGGCAGTACTTAGTTAAGAATACTGAAACATATAGCAATTTTTATTTTAATTAAAATCTCTATGGAAAATCTTGTGTTTGTATATTTATGAATTTTTCAGCGAAATATTTTTAAGCACATAAAACACACTAATTTATTTTAGTAACCCTACATTAATCATTTTATAATAGAAGCATTTTGCAAATTCTTCTATATTCCTTAATAAAAAAAATAATATTTCCTATATATCTAATATAATAATTCATTTTCCCTTAATAAAGAAAAATAATTCATATAATCCCTTAATAAAAAAGTGAAATAGTGCCGTTAAAGAAGGCGTATAGCCTTCTTTAACGGCACTATTTCACTTTTTTTATTTTTCGTAAAAATGAAAAAAATAATTAAAAATAGCTTACTTTGATTTTAACAATAAATAAAGTTAATACAATCAAATATATTAAGAAGCAATGAAAACTACTTCAATTTCATTGCAATAATTAAATATATAATTTAAGATTATGTAAAATGAAAACTATATATATATTATCAAAATTGCTGAATAAAATAAAATTATTGCGAAAAATTATGTTAGAAATAGATTTCTAGCATTAAAATGATAATTTTTTTCAATTTTAAATTGTTTAAAAGTAATTTTTAGGCCGATAATATTTTTGAAAGTTATTGCGAGAAAATTCCAAAATATAACTTACTTTTTAATTAATCATAATTACATAAATAATTTCCTCATAATTAGCATTTTTATCGCTTTTTGCCAAATATGGTAGTTGCAGGTCAATTCAGTCATTTAATGTGACAGCACACACACACACACACACACACACACACAGACAGACACACACACACACACACACACACAGACACACACACACACACA
>JAPMOR010071061.1:352362-376909 GCA_026543865.1 Argiope aurantia
ACTAATCTGTGCATAGAAAACAGCTCTACATGCGGCAGAAAATAGAGGTCCGCTGGGGATAAATTTTCGGGGACAGGAGAGGACGGCGAAAGGGTTAAAGAGCACATGACAATTTTTATTAATTTACCTCATAGGAATTTAAAGTGGTCGTTTACACTGAAGGCAGGCAGACAGATATAACTCTACATTTTATTTATCTAATTATATTTTAATTATCGTGTGATTGCAATAGTTCATATCAACAGACGATGAATCTCTTGATTGATTCGAAACCAAATTTGATATGAATTCTCATTTTAGACATTGAATTCACAATTTAAATCCGGAATGTCTGTATAAAACTTTATCTATTTCTATTTTTATGTTTTGTAGCTAATGCGTTGAGTTTTACAGCTGTTTGGTAGCTAATGTGTTGAGTTGAGTTGAGCAGGACGGACAAACATTTCTGAAGTGATTGCTTTTAAAATTTTATAGAAATTGGCAGATTTGGCATATCTGCCTAGCTTAAGTGTTTGTGAGTTATCTTTTCGCAGACAAACAGTCATAATTAAGAAAATTTGTCTTTCAGACTCAGGCAGTCTGAAACACGGGGCTTCTTCAAAATCTGGAGTACGAATTCCTTGGTAATTTTATTATTTTCTCTTTGTACATCGTATATGAGAAAATAATAAGCAACAGTTGGCTCTTTAAAACTTTCTCGCATACTGTTTAATAAAGGAGATAGCCCCACAAAAATTGTGATGTAATGCAGAGAATGCATTGCTTAGAATTGGTGTTCAATAATTAAAAAAAACATTATCAATTCTCACGAATTCATCATTTTTAGTGAATCTGTTGTGTGATCCTTGGCGATGTATTCAGCTTTTAATCCCTGTCAGGTGGTTAATAGCATTTGGAAATCGAATTTGTGTTCTAGATGCATTTTTCTCAATCGATTGAAACAAAAATTTGACACAAAAGTGCAATTATAGTCACTAAATGATATACAAAATGTGATATATTTAATTCTTTTTTTTAGTTATCGCTCTTAGAGGATTCTTAAAATATAGACTGACAGACGGTCAATCCATTGTTCTGTTTGGCTCCAAATTTGATAAGTGTCTATACCGTGTATGTTAAATCTGTTTACCTAATTTTATGACATGGCTTTAATGGTTTTGCAGTTATATTCAAACAATCGGAAGGATAGAAAGTGAAGATTCGTTAAAATCTCCACTTCGAATTTTTTAATCATTACAATACTTTTTCTCTACAGCTTAAACGAGAAAGTAAAAAGAAAGAATGATATATTCTTTTCATACACCCTAGAGATTCCTTTACGTTTAAATTTATTTGACACATTGATGTGCAACAGATTCTATTTATAAAAACATTTTCATTTAATTCGAATTGCTATACCGAAGATTATTTTTAGGAATGCCTTCCACTTCCCGAATTCCAGGTCAACAGAAACCAGTAATAACTTGCTTTCATAACCATGGCAAAACTGATCTAAAGCAACCACTCTGCTCGTTCTCTACGGAGTTCATTCCATAAATCGAAAGAAGCCAAGATGAGATAAATTTTAGATTCCGCACCTGGCTTAATGGTGGAAACGAAATTCGATCGGGCGATGCGATGAGGAATAAAACAGAACGTTATGAAGAGAGAGTGTTTATTTTTTTTTAAATTCGAAACGAACGAAATTATTCTGGGTCATTGATTTTATACTTTTGTATACTGACGCTGCAACAGCTGGAAATTTTGCCACGGTGACGGACGGCTGTTCTACAAACTAGCCAAAAAAAGTCGTCTGCTAATGATCCTCGTCTCATTTTTCAGAGTAGTCCTGTTGATGTCAGCTCTAAACAATTAAATCCGTTGATGGTAAACGAATAAAAAGAGTGTTGCGTTCCATTAAATGAGTATAAGAATTATTTTTACTGGTAGTAATAAAAGGAAGGATACGATATTTTTTTAACCGAAAGAGGTTGTTATGAGTTTTCTTTTTATTAAATTAATGTGCGTTATGAGGAAAGAATAAAAATTAGTCAGATCTTAAGATCGCATTATATTTTAAGATGATATATTTACGGAGAAAAAGCGATTTATGTTAACGAAGATATCGATTATTTTGTTATTCAGTATTCTTAATTTTTGAATAGTTTCCATAAATAAGACCAGTAAATTTTGTTTCTATATCATTCTATCGGAAGTTCTTCTTAACTTTATTTGTATAAAATACATTTTTACTCCATTTTAAACATTTAAATGCACTATTTCCTCTAATTTTAAATCTTTTTAAATTATATATTATTTGTTGAAATTCGGTATGTTTTTTCCTCAAAATGTCTTGCAATTCCAGAATTATAGAATCAGCAAATTGTTCTTTAAATTTTTTTATAATTGTTCTGATGTTTCATAAAGCAAAGGAAATTGAAATATTCACTTTATTTATCAAATGGAACTCAGCATTTAAAGAATGGATACATAAACAGCTCATTTCTCAGTTTAGACGGTATGTAATGTGTTCGGTATATTGTCTTGAAATTTTTTTCATAAATCATTTGATACACTTTTCAATTAGAAAGTTAATCTTTATTCAAATTTTTAGGCTTAATAATAGTAATAATAATGATAAAAATAAAATAAAACCGTATTTTATCTAATTTTGTAAACAGATTTTGCATTAAAACAATACATTTTTGCATTACAATGAATTTTTAACATAGCATTAAAAAAAAGCTATTTCTAATCTAGACACATACATAAACCCTTTGACTATAAAATATTTTTTTCTTCCATTTTAATGTAAATGAAGCTTATCAATTTTTTTCAAAGTGATTTTGTAAGCCAGATATTGGGGTATGACAGCCAAATTTTATACTACTTTTACTAAGACATATTTAAACTAGATTTAAAAGTTTGTTATTTGTATACATTTCACTAGTAGTCAAAAGAGTAAAGGATTTATATATGCATAGCATGATATATATCACTATACACCTTTCTATAATGTCCATCAAATTTTTATGAAATAATCGAATTACATATATTTATGAAGCTTTAATTATGCTGGCTGGTTGTTTTTTCCACCAAGGGCAAATTTATTAAAGCTGTTATCTACACTGTTAAAGAAGAGTCTTCACTTCCATGATAGAAAGTATCTCCAAAAGGAGGGGTTATATCATAGCCGTTGACGATGTTTAGGAAAATCTTACGTTCCATCTTCTCGTTGTCGCAACAGTGGTAATTCAGAATGCTTCAAATGCTTAGGTCGATATAATTTAGACATGATTATTTGTACCTAACTCTTTTCGTATTGTTACGGGAAAATCCAAAACTCTCTTGAAGGGAAATATGAAAGTGTCCAACTAACTCCATGACTGATAACGATTCTTTTTCCTACGTACACAAGAATGCGTAGTAACAAGACAGAACCGAAGCATACAGATAAGTGATATTTGTATTAAACCACAGCTCACAGACAACAGCTAATCGCTATTTAACAACCATAATAGTACAAAGAGCTCAGAGAGAATCCGTAGGAGGCGAAAATCCAGAGAGAGGCTTTGCTGAGCTACTCGCTTGAGCTCAACTCAATTGTCTTATTTCTCGCGATTCATCTGATTCTATTACCGACTCTTCTCGGTAATGGAATGTTTGAAACAAACTCGAAATGAGAATTCTAACAGGGTCATGGGACAGGGGTCATTGACTCAGAATCCATCAATTAAGCATCAATTAATAAAAAAAAATTATTATTCGGCAGATGAAGAATTAATTTTTGTATCCGATTTACATTCTTATACTAGAAGAAATTACTCTAATTTTGTAATATCCCTTGAAATTGTATATATGCAATTTATATCGTCAAATTGATTATTAATGATCATATTAATTTTTCATCTATATTTTATTCTTAATCTACTGATTTATTTGCAAAAACAATTTTATCACAATTTTTATAAATCTCAAAGCATTTTTATCTATGTATGCAAGTCTATTGATATAGGAAAAGAATATTGACTTTTTTCCCATACATTTTTCAAATGCGATTCGATGTGCTCGCCTTTAAATCTGTTTCAATGAAATTAAAATCTTTTTGTTTTACCCCAAATATTTAATTACATGATTTTTTTTTCTGATACTGAAAGATTTTTTGGTTTATTATTTGTGCTGTTTACGTGAGGAAAGTTACTTTTTGTTACAGCAAAAGACCATCTACATTTTCCGACATATTATCCGTATTTAAATCATCCACGATTGCCTGAGATTCCACTTATAAGGGTCATGCATATATTAAACAGAAAATTTGCAATGCTATTAAAATAACGCTGCTAAATCGTGTGTCACAATTTGGTATACAAATTTATCTGAAGAAGTTATGAACGCCATGTTATGCATAAGAGATTTAGTTGAAATTAAACACAACACAACAAATTTTCTCTTCAAATCAATTGCTTGACAAAAATGGCTAATATTTAATTAAATTCTCCTTGTTTCAAGCGAATTAAGTTCATTAATTCTGAAATTCAATTTTTAAATATTTACAAAGAAAGTTCTAAAATATCTTGGAAAATGTTTGTAGCAACAAAATAAATAAACCCTCTTAAAAATGCATTTATTATAAATATACTTAAAAATTCATCACAAATATGAAAACTCAGCAAATCAAAACAGACTCTAAATTGCAGGAAAATTGTAAACTAATGAGTAAGCATTACATCCAAACATCTAGTAATTAAAATTAATTGCAAAAAAATACTGGATCAAATTACGCTGGTCATATTCAAAGCAGAAAGATTTCTCGCTATTAATTAAGTGAGCATAATTTGTCAGTATTCTACTATCCAATTTTCGATTTTTTTTAAACTAAGCAAATACTCATCAGGATTCTAGTTCCAAACTAATTCAATCAAATTAATTAGCTTAATTAAGTCCGTGATACAACTAAAAAATAAACCCCAATTAATGTAAACAGCCTAATGTTATTGCTAACACAGTTATTTGATTTCTCGATCCTTACTTTAGAACTCAACTGTGGCCACTTTTCGATGTGGTTGCGCTTTTTTTCTTTACTTCTTAAAAGCTCGGGTCTAAAATAATGAGATAAATTAGTTACCCTTGCATAGTAACCATCAGAGATTTATGCGCATAATGGACTCTTTTTAAAAATGAATCTTTTGAATTATCTTTATCAGCAAATTTTTATCAATATTCTGAAAAAAAGTGCTTGCTTTGTTTCTTTTCTTTTTCTGAAATTTTTTTTCTAGGTGGTGATGCATCATTTTTTAAATTTTTTTTCGCACACTCTTGACATTTTAAGAATTTTTAAAAGAAAGTAAACAACTTCTCTTTACACAGTTTTTTTTCCTTCTTTTTTTCAGTTGAGCGATTTCAATTGAAAAAAAATTTACAAATCGATATTTTATCGATGTCATGTAATGTTTAATCATTACGATTTATGAAATAGCTCTCAGCTTTGGTTTCGAAATTTTGATGAACTTTCCGAAACGTGATCCCTGTAAGATCTGCATTTCCGTATTATTTTTTTCTTTTTCAAAGTACATGCAGGGACGAGCTATCCAAGTATTAAAGTCTTGACCTAGAGGCCTCCAACTCGAAACTTCATACCACTAATGAGGCACCATGTGTATAGGCCTAGTGTTCATTAAATAAGACATCTTAGCTAAAGTCCCTCTTGTTCATGTGATACAAACGTTTCTAGAAGATTAATACCATTTTAGGTTTTATTTTGTTATCTGACCTTGTCTTAAAATTAAGAGGTCTATCCCAAAAAGCCCTTGTGTTTCTTTCAAATGAAACGTTAACATAATTAAACCTAATATCAAGAATGAGGTCTTCATGTGCGCATTTTTTCCAATGGCCATTCAGGGGGCTTTGATTTAATGCTAATATTTTGACCTCAAGGGCTCCAACTTCCAACCTGAAGATTCATTCCATTAAAGATCTACCACATGTATGGATCTAGTGTTCATTAAATCAGACCTTTTGGTCAAAATCTCTCTAGTTCAGGTAGTGCAGAAGTATAGAATAGAACCATTTCTTATTTTCTCCAAGTTATCTGGGTTTGAAATTATGGGGTCGAACCAAATTAGTCCTTATGTTTCTTTCATTTAGAACACTAATACTAATGCAAAGAAGGAATATTAAAGCTAATTCAATTAGAATTAAAACACTAAAACTAAAGTCAAGAATAAGGTCTGCATGGACGTATTTTTTTCCAAAGGCCATGGAATGGTGCGTTGTCTAAGCTTTAAAGTCACGCCCTCCAGGATTCCAGCTCCAAACATTATTCCACTAAATATCCACCATGCGTAAGGACCCAGTGTTCCTTAAATCAGACCTCTGGGAGAAATTCCCTCTTGTTTGGGTGGTACATACGTTTGTAGAGGAATAGTGCCATTTCTTGGTTTGTCCTTGTTATCTGACCTGCATTTAAAAGTACGACGTCTATCCCAAAATAGCCCTTGTGTTTATTTCAAATGGAACTTTAAGATAACTAAACCTTAGGTTTAGTTAAGATTTTAACCTGAATTTCCTATTTTTTCTAAAAACCATGCACGGACACATTGCCCTAGTATTAAAGTCTTTAACTCGAGGCCTCCAGCTCGAAACCTCATTCCATTGAAGATCCCCATGTATATGGATTTAGTGTTCAATGAATTAGATGGTCAAAGTCCTTCTAGCCTGGTAGTACAAAAGTTTGCAAAGGAGTGGTACAACTTCAGGTTTTGCCCTTGTTATATGACCTGGGCATAAAATTTTGAGTTTGTCCAAGATAATCCTTGTATTTCTTTCAAATAGAATATTAAGATAGCTAAACTTGAGGTCAAAAATGAGATATGTATTTGCGCACTTTTTCCAAAGGCCATACAAAGGGCGCGTTTCCCTAGTGTTTAAGATTTCTACCTCGAGATCTCCAACTCCGAGCTTTATTCCATTAACGATCCGACATGTGTATGGGCCTTGTGTTCATTAAATCAGAAATCTTGTCCAAAATCCCTCTGATTCGAGTGGCGCAAAAGTTTTCAGAGAAGTAGTACCACTCCTGGTCTGACCCTGGCTTAATATTATGAAATCGTTCCCAAAATAGACCTTCTGTTTCTTTCAAATGGAATATTAACATTTCTAAACATAAGATCAAGAATGAGATGTAGTGGGGCGAGGGAACAATTGAGATGAGCATAAATCAAACAGATGATTCAAGAGACTTATAAGTATCATTGGGAATACTCGGCAAGTACAACTCGCCAGTGGAAACAAATATTATTTTTTATGATGATATTCTTCTGTTGTGTAAGAGCTGATTTACTGCAAGTAAAATACATTATATCTCTATTAAGTTGTCCATTTCAGATTCCGGATCGTAAATTTTTGTTTAAGAATTTCTTCTACCTCTTTTTAGGTCATCTTGTGTTCATTTATAACTGAGCGTTTGATAAGTTAATTTGTCAGTTGATGTGCAATAAAAGTTAATCGAAGTTAATATTTTCTATTCATGCATTCTTCTGTATTCTTTCTGTTGTACAGAAGGTATCATATCTGTTAATCGGGAAAAAAAATTATCCATTTAGTGTTTTAAGAAAAATATTTTAATATTAATTAGTAAGTTGAAATATTCTCTCCTCTATTTCCCAGAATGCCTTGAAATATTTTTTCCTCAATTTTCTTGAATGGACATTGCACGGTGCATTTTATGTTTAGCATCACAGTATATGGAATATTAAAACAATTTTACAAAGGGTAATAATTTCCTTGTAAACTAACAATTAATAAAAATTGAATAGAAAACAGTTTGAGATATTATCCGTAATAATTCTCTTATGTGACTTTTCTTGGTCTCAAGGGCGACCTCTGTCTTTGCATTACCATATTAAAACTATGAGTTATAAGTTCGAGTTATAACACTTCAGAAATATTTTCAGATGATTTCCATACTTACATGGTGAACATGCCTGTTGATATCGAAATACTTTCACATCGGCTGTCATGAATTGGTTTAGTTTAGTTATATTAATGTTCCGTTTTAAAGCAACACTAGAGCTATTTGGGGACGAACCTCGTAATTTTGAACCTCAATCAGATGACGAGAATGACACCTCAGCTGGTACCCCACTTTTCAAACTCCCACACCGCACAGGCGGGAGGCTGTTTGACCCGACGGGTTTGATTCGCTTACACGACGGTTCTTTGGTGTGAATCGGATCTTGGACCTAAAACCCTCCATCTCCGAAGCCGAGACCTTGCCACCAGTCCACCATGGTCTGGCACGAATTGGATTACCACCTATATATTTTTACACTCTTGTAATATCGTTTCCCGCCAGATTAGTATAATAATTGAAAGGAGACATTTACAGCGATTTTTAATAAATATTGAATAGATGACATGCCAAAGAATTCAGGCCATCTTAATAAAATTAACGATTTTTTTTTCCTATTTTATGGGCAAAAATAAAGGTTCTGGAAATAACAAGATTTTTTTAAAATCTCTGTCAGGAATCAGTGGAATCAGGATACAGAGATTCTTCCAAATAATTTTATCCCGGATCGAAAACCATATACAAACACTAAGGGTTGAAGTTTATTAGCGAATTTTCTTCCTGGAGTATTGATCAGGAAGCTAGCTATCTAATTACTTTTACTAAGTGCCATTACTGTTTCTTATTTAATAATTTTTGACTTCTTGAATTGTTAGTGTTGTGTCATTTGCTTTTCTATACATAGACAGTGTTATTGCTATCTGTGTTTCGTAGGGTTTTTTTTTGTCTAACAAAGCTTTGCTTTCTTTTATACAATATCTTCAAATCCTTATCACCATTCATCTCTGAACAACTTAGAGTAAAGCACTTTGAGTAACTATTACGTACATACACTAAATGTACGTAACTTGCATAGACTTACAAATTTGCAAGCCACCATTTTATATAAAATCTCATTTTTTTTTTCTAGCGTGTTTCTATTTACGTAAATATAAACAAATTAAAGCTAGCAGTTTATTTATAAAATTATTTTCTCCAAAATTATGCACGCACTATCATTTTGATGTAAAAACCCCGAACTCAAAAGTACGTGTCTATCTTAATGAGATTTTGAAGTAACTTGCATTAATACGAATTAACGAAATAGGCGTGACATATCTTTAGATTATAAGTCTTCATAATAGAAAGTGGCAATTTTTGAAGTTGCGGATTCTTGGTATTTCTTACTTTGATTTCTTTAATATTTAAGATATACAAATGTATAACTACTGTAAGAAAAATCATTTAACTAGTTTGTTAAGTTCTTGGTTAATTTCAAATCTTGTAGTCATTTCTGCGGAAAATTTGCGATTGATATTGTATTTAAACATGTATATTTGTTTCTTGAAATTTACTAAAAACCTATCAAACGCAAACAGTTTCTTGTAAAAGTTAACTGAATTAATGATAGTTCCATTAAATCGTAATTTTCTACGGATGTGTTGATACTTTAATCAATGCAATTAAATAGTAATTAAGTTACAAGGTTGTTTTCGTTATGAAAAAAAAATCTGAAATACGCCTTTAATCAAATTTTCTTCAGCAAGATGGACCAATGTTGAATTCATTAGTGAATGTTTGTAGGAATTCCTGAATTTATATTTGATATTTTTTTTCCTCCTCTGTAGAAATTTAAGAGATGATAATTTTCCAATTAAAAAAAAGAATTGCCACTTAAATAATGTTTTCATTACATTAAATATATTTATTACATTTACAAAATTGAAAGTTTGATACATGCATCCAATTTTAATAATCAGCAGAAAGTTGTGCAGATATCTTGTTACTAAGAAACCTCTTTTTACTGCAAGTGATTTCATTTTCTATCTAGAGTCTTCGTTGTAGATTTACTAATTGATAGTTCAATTTATACATGGCATTATTATGAACTGTTAAAAAATGTTAAAAAGTTATTCAAAATTAACATAATATCGACAAATAATAACAATAATAAATTAACATCAACACATATTGAATAGAAGAGATAGAAAAAAAAAATCCCACATTTTTGACATTTAAACCAAGCGTCTCGAACGTTATTACAATTATTTTTATTCGAACAATAGAAAAATGTTTAAAAAAGTAAAAAAAGTGTTAAAGAATTATTCCGAATTAATATAATATTGATAATTATTAACAAACATAAATTGACATCAAATAGAAGACAATAAAAAATTCCTACATTTTTGACCCATAAATCAAGCACGTTAAGCAATCCTGGACGTTATTACAATTAATTTTGCTCTACTAATAAAAAAATAGAAAAATATTTAAATTCTTGAAAATTAACATAATAGCGAGAAGCAACAACAAAAATAAATGAACATCGATACTAATCTAATAGAAGAGAGAGAGAGAAAAAAAAATCCCTCATTTTTGACGCATAAACCAAAAGACCTGAATGGTACTGCAATTATTTTTGTTCGAGCAATAGAAAATGATTTTAAAAAAAGAAAAAAAAATCTATATACTAAATTTTAAGAATATAGCTGAGTAATATATATATATATATATATAAGAAGGGGAAGTATTAAGTATATATATATATATATATATATATATATATATAAGAGTTCGTTTGGAAAGTAGACGAGAAAGTTTCTGGGAGACCACTCCAATAAGTTGAATTATATATTTTGCATGCATACCGACACACAGACAGATTTCTTTCGATTAATTCGTATCAATATTAAAAGAAATGACCAGTTTTAGGGCAAATATTACATACCTAGTTTCATATATCTAGCTCTGAGGGTTTTGACATATCCTGTTCATAGATAGATAATCAAAATTCTGAATATGCGTTTTTCGTACTCATGGAGGTCTAAAAAGGTATGGTTTCTCAAAATCTCGAGAATGAATATTTTGATAGTCATAATGTGTTTTCTGTATATATTTTGTATATAAAAAAAGTAAAAATGGCAGTAAATCCTGGATATATCCCTTTGTGACATTAAAATAGGTTCAGATTATTATTTTTAAGTCTATTTTAATTGGCCAATAACACTTCATTTTTTTAAATTGGTTCAGAATGATTATACATAGATATTGCATTTAATGACGCAAAGAAATATTCATTCATATTCATTTAAAAGTCATTTTAAAAAAGGAAAAAGAAAAACAACAAAATAAAATCGCTATTTTTTTAATTGATAGAAATTTTCTTTTTGTTAAAAGTAATTTCAAAATGAAAATTCACTTAACAGAAATGAAAACAAATATCGGTTTGCAGATTGAAAGATTTTACAATATGCATTTGATGAATTACATTACAAAAGTATAAAACCATTTTAAGAAAGCAATTAAATATATGCATAAATATTAAAAATCATCAAAAGTTTTAACTATCTAACGTCATTTTAGAAAAGCGGATGAAAAACAAAAGTTGCTTTATCAAGAATTTTTGTAAAACTTTTATTTTAAAATAACCAAACTCCTCACGTCTATTAAAGTGGTTTACTTTTTGGATAATGCTGCTAAAAATGTTGCGAACGTTTCATCAAAAAATAAAATGTAACATAGAATTTTTTTACCTAGCAAAAGAAAGAAAAAAAAAATTATTTTTTGGCGAAGGATATATCGTAGGATGCAAAGTAATGAGGCATGTATAGACCAGCGCCGACTTTAAGGATCACCGAAAATGTTAACGGGTTTCAAAAAAAGTGTTAAAAAAAGTTGTTATTCATAACATAAAAAGAATGTTGGGATAAATCCTTTGAGGGAATTTTCAAACAAGAAGCTATTTTGTGCTAAAAAAAATTGCCTTTGACTTAATAGTCATACAACAGTTTGAAAAGGTGGGGGCAATTATTATTATTATTTTTAGTGATAGAGGTCATATGTGTAATATGATTTTGTGAGTTAATTAGTAGAATTCAAACAAATACCTTAAAAATGAACTTTTAAAAATGTCTTGAAAGAAAATGATTTTGGGTTTTGAGAATTTTAAAATACAATATTAAGCGAAAGACTGTGCTTTTCATTATAGAGGAATTTTTTTATTTAATTTTATAAAAGTATAAATATTAAAACATAATATAGGAACTTTTGTAAACCTAAGACATAATGAATAATTATAATAAATTGATAAATATAGTTATTTTTAAATTTGAATAACCAAACATGAAAGGGCCGAGGTAGCTTGGTGACAAGGTCTCGGCTTCAGGTTCAAAACTCGATTCCGCCTAAGAACCGTTCTGTAAGCGGATATGATGCAAGCCAAATCCATCGGGGTCAAGCATCCTCCAGTTGGTGTGGCGTCAAAGTTTGCAGAGCGAGTTGCCGGCTCAGGTGCTGTCATCATCTCCTGGCCACGGCTCAAAATTACGAGGTCCGTCCCAAAATAACATTGGTGTTGCTGTAAAACAGGATGTTAATATAATATAACTAATCTAAACCAAACATGAAAGCTTGGTAGCAGTTTGGTCTTCAGTACCCGAGTATTTTAGTTTTAATATTCGAATGTGTGTATATTATACGCTGTACTAATACGTCTTAGAATTCTAAAATTCAAACATCTACTTGCTGATGTAGCTTGAGAATTGACGAAGTATATCAGTGATTCATAGTTATTATCTTCTCACCATTATTTAAACAAAAGTCTTGATATCCTAGAGTTGAGTTTTCGATATCGAAGTCGAGGAGTTCAAGGTTTTAAATCTGATTTCTTTTATACCAGATTTAATTTAATGCAAGTTAAATCTGGCGTCATTAACATTCTTCTGTTGGTGCTGTGGGGAAATATTCAGAGGAAGATAACCCAGGGTTGCTCACTAACGAAGGTTTCAAATAACGAAGTCTGTAACTCAAAATAATTTTAAAATGGGATGCTATGATAACTAAATCAAATATGGTTTCGAACGCCAATGAAAGTGTCCACATGAGAATCTTCTTGAATTAATTATTACTCTCTCTATATATATTCGATGTTATATATTTAAAATGTCGTTCAAATTTGACAGCATTTGAAACAAGTTAATAATTGAAAGTGTTTCTATAAAGTTTTAAAGGCATTGAAAGTAAGAAATATATCTTTACTATAGTATTATTATTAATAATAATACATTATTACCTTAATAACCTTGTAAAGTATGATACATTTTAGGAAAATTTTGCTTGTACATTACAGAATAGAATTTCTAATATTTTTCAGAAAGTTTCTAACATTTTCCATATCATATTAAAAATGTAATTACCCAGATGATATCTGGCCTAACTTCGAGGTAATTTAATTTAAATATTTTTCGTAAACTGCTCAGATATTGAAGTGAGTCTCTTTTCGTTAACATGAAGAAACTAAATTTAGCGCCATTAAATGTTTGATGGAACAATCAAAATGGTTTGAATTCTAACTCAACATTGAAATTTGTAGTTAAAAATTGGGCATTTTTTTAATTTAAAGGACATTTTCCTGACAATTAATTTATTATCATTAAAAAGGTAATTTTTTAAGTTTAAAAGAACCTAAAAACAAAAAAATTCATTATCGCATTCTGTCTGTCAAAAAATTCAGAAAGTTATTGCAGTCAAATGGTAATACGTCTCTTAATTTTTTGTAAGTTAAAATTTTAAATGAAAACTCTCCGAAATGCATATTTTCATTGTCCAAAGTGTACATCTGTGTGAAATTTGGTACTTCTATATCTAATGGTTTGTCCTGTAGAGTGCAAACAGATCCATAGACAGACGCATATAGAAAGGGAAACATTCAACTTGGTTATGCAATGAAGAACTGCCACCTTTTTGATATTTTAGAATTAAAATTGTCTACTTGAATATCCTAATCTGGCAAGAAGGTAAAAATAACTTCAAAAAGGTTTTTTCCAAGAAGACATTTACCAAATTTAATGGTCTGAAAGATTAATAATTTTCTTAAACAAAACCAGTTCAAATGAAAGTCCTTTCTTCCATATTGTTATCAACTTTATATAATGCCTGTATATCTACAGATAGTTTTTTAGAAGTCCACATATGACTTCAATGCAGCTGGATAATGGCTTAGTAATAAAGATACCACAAAATGAAATTAGTAAAATAACAGATTTATACAGGGCTCTGTAAGTCTATCTAGGTAATAAATAGAGATATATTAATGAATGCACAGCAACTGAAAATAAGGAAAGCAAAAGACACTCTTTTATTCGAACTACATTTATTTCTTAACCAGAATGTATACTTTTAGTAGTTTAATATTATTCTCATCTTTGTTAAAGATCATTAACTTAGTTGTAACAAAATTATAACTAACATTAACTTTTTTCTACCAAAAGCTTCTATTCCAAAAATTATCTCTGATATATATACTGCATTCTCGGAATTCTTTCAACACAACTTTCGTAAAGCTTTCTAAATTTTCTCTATTTAAGAACTTTCATTATTCTTAATCTTATTGCGAGTCGCATACACATTATTACCATCATAAAAGTCTATAAAAATAGTCAAGAATACTTTAACAACGATTGTTTTAATCACCTCGTTTCACGAAACTGGAGAGCTCTTAATGCTCCAAGAAAAAAAAATTCGCTTTATTTTCACAATGAGCATTTAATTGCGCGCAAAATGCAATTAAATGCAATCTCAGCATTATTTTTACAGATGTATACCTCGGAGGGAATATAAAACATGGTTTTTATGCGTGATTTGTGTAATTAAGATTTATTTAGATAATTAGTAACATTTTCACGTTGTTTGATCGCTTTTTGCCAGGTGGAAAAAATTGGAATTATTTCCAGATTCATTATCGGCACTAATCGTCTGCATGAGATTTATAAAAAAATTGGCAAACGATTTGAAAGAAGAAACAATTTTAAAGAGAAATATCCGTGTTTTTAAAATACTTTAATAAAGAAAGCATATTCATTCTCAATTTAATGCATCTTTAGAGGATATTTTAAATTGTGTATATTTGTAAATAAATATTCAACATTTATGAGCAGAATAATGTTTATTTTTCACGGAATTACATCTCGTTTACTTGGAAATTTTTGATTTTGTAACATCGTTTGTGAAATTTTGGATATCCAATTAAGTCTGACATTTTTCTCTTTGCATATTAAGTTTTACTATTTCAAATCTATTATAGTTTCTTTCCTGCTAAATTTTACAAATTATCATTATTTATCGATATAAAATAAATTTATTATAAAAGACCTCATAATTTTGTAAAGAAATAAATTTATTGGGCCTTACAGCTTTAATATTTTAAGCTTGAAATTTTATTAATGGAATTTGATTAGAATTTTGTAGAATAATCGTGAGAGCATTTAAAGAATATTTAAGAATGCAGTGACGCAGTTTCAGTTATTAAATGCATTACTATGCCGGGTATATACTCGGCCAGGTATAAGATAGACTGTAGGCAGCGCATGTGTAGAAAGGTTGAAAAATGCTATTCATTTGATGCAAGTAATGATCCCAACCTGGACAACAATATGCCGCTTTATTATATATATATTTTTCCTTAATGCGCATGCGTTTATAGAATTTGGCGGGCTTTTGGGCGTGAAAAATTGATAATTAATTATAGATTAATTCCAATATTTTTTGCTCATTTTTGTTTCTGATACGAGATTGTACTTTTTTTTCATTTTACTTGTCATTTCTTTTCTTAGTTTTCCAAATTTATGTAGGTCCATCTTTTTTCTTATTTTACAATGTTTTTGTGTGTAAATATGCATCCTTTTAATACGATACGCAATGAAAAAGAAAAATTCAGGGACGCCAAAACGGCAAGCATGCAATCTCTGAATCTATCTTATGAAATTGTGGCAAACATACATCAGTCCTTTTCTGCGAATGCGTTGCCTATTGGCTGTCTTATAACTGGTCGTATATGAACCTGCCTTTAATTTCTGTAATAGAAATTTTCTTTATTTCCTTAAAAACATGTCTGCCTTTATCAGTATTGCTAATATTTTATAAAATTTTATTTAATAACTAACTTTTTATAATTCAAAAGAGTGCACTAAATTTTGTCGTATTTTTTTGGCATCCTCGCCATTTCTTTTGTCAATCATGGAATATTAAGACGGATTCCTCCAATTAAAAAGAAAACTGAAATAAAATTTTTCAATTTCACTTTTTATCCTATTGCATTAATTTTCAAACCTATAAACATTTGCAAATCCAAATGATCTGTGTTGCCTAAATATAAAACTTTTACAGGTAAATTAATTCTTTTCATAAAACTAATTAAATAATTTATTTTGGAAATTAATTCGACGATAGAAATGGTATATACATTACTGCCATGGGAATTATCGATTTTGATTAGACAATTGATTTTATATTTTTATGACTGTAAAGTTTTGATCTGTAAATAATAATTAATCTGGCCATGGAACGCCAAAATCTTAAAGAAATTTCGCTCAATTAAAAAGAATATAGTTTTCTATAGATATTCCAAGGAATTCTGAAATTTTGTTTAATTTCAATTTTAACTTGCAGACAAATTTTTATGAATAGTAATTGTGAAATTATTAACTATTTTTGAACAAAAATTAATCAAATGAGTATTATTCAGTATTTAACTAGATAATTAAGTTCCAAACATATTTCTTCAGAAGAAATTATATGGATTAATTTTAATCAAATAAATGGACTTCCAGAGTTCTGTTATTCTATCCTGCATAAAGTGAAAACGATTTTAAAACTAAAGAGAAAGATATTATTTTAAATAAAAGAAAAAGAATAAATACAACGCAGACGATTTTCTCACAAGTTTGAACTTTAACTTTCATCTTTCGATAACAAAAATTTTGTATTAAATTTCATTCGCTGACACAGCTCTCTAGAAACTTCAATCGATCTCTTGTTTGACGAAAATGGCTGCTTGTCTTTCAAAAGAATAAAGCAAATATTTTAACGATCAAGAGAATGTAAACATGAATTTTTTGGTGTGCAGAACTGAAAAATCGGTATTTCTTGTGATGATTTTTTCCTAATGTTTTACGATTTTCTCTTAATGCATTTTTTAGTGATATTTGTTTTAAAAAGTCCAAGTGAAATTTGTTTAAAAAACTGAAAGGAAAAATTCAAATAAAAACCAATTACAATCCGTTAACAGAACTGAAAACTATGACATTTGATTTTTACGATTGAATTGTAAAAATGGAGCTAAAGAAAATAGAATATAAATTATCTTAAAAGCATTCATAATATTATTAATAATATATATTCATATATTATATTATTTATTCATAATATATGGTAAATAATAGCATTACATTAAAAGCTTTAAAAAATTGCAAAAACTGTCAATGGGAAGTAAAATTGAAAATAAAAATTATGTTTTTTATGTAGACAATTAGATATACTTGATTTAGATTTAGATATCTTTCAAAACATACAAAACAATTAGCGCACTTAATACCTCTATATTTGACTTCTAAATCAGAACACATAAAGAGATCTTAAGACATATAAAACAGAAACATAATTTATGTAAATTAAATTGATACCATAAAAAAGGTAAGTTTCAATATTTAAAATGACGTAAAAATTGTTGTGTGATAATATTTATATGTTATCAAAAAATGCTAAAGTTTTGATAAATTTTTATTTATTAAAGTTTTAATTCAAATTTCAAAAATGATCTAATGATCTGTCCGATAGAATAACAGCATACAAATGCCTATACTTTTGATATTAGTAGAAATAAAAATGAAACTTTTTAATGATTTAAACTGACTTTTCAGCTGGCTAGTAATTATTTTAAGTTCGAAAACCTCATTTCAGTTACAGAATCTTAATTATGAAAAATATTAAGAATTTAAACTCCCTTAAAATATATCATTTTAAAACAGAACTCTGAAACATTATTTGTTACTTAACTTATTAATTAAACAGAATACAACATTACGTGAATTATAGCAGCTATTTTTGTTTCTATATTTATGTATATTGCAGCTATATTGTTTCATATATTTTCGGTCCCGCCATAATGACAGATAACAAATTTTTAAAAATTTCCATTAAAAGAGTTTCTAGCATTTTAATCATTTAATGCATTATAATAACGACCAATTTACTCGAGAATGACAGAAACCTTAAATTGCATAAATGAATTAGCAGAAGAACAAAATGAGTTTATCCTGTTATCTGCCATTTATCTATTTTCTGGAACCAAAACAATGGAATAATTTTATTCTAAGATAAATATCGGCTGTTGATTTTTCTACTGAAGTAAAAGCAATAATTGGAATATCCAATGCAGTTATTCTGTTTGCTCTGCTGTTGATAAATTCTTATACTGAAAACGATAATTAATTTTGATGTTTATTGTGTTCTCAATAAATTAAATGTAATCTAATATTGTATGTTTACTTAAGACTATGTATAAAATTTCGTAATAGCTGTAAGCGAAATATTCAAGGACTCTATTTAATAGAAACAATGTATATTTAGTGTATCAATTTAGAGATAAAAGAGCTGCCTTTTGAAACATTTTAATCATATTTTAGCTTGTTAAACATGATATATACTCAGGTATTTATTAAAGGAATAATTATATATTCTGCATGCCTTCCGTAAAAGACAGGAAAAATCGATTATTAAAAATTCTTAGAAATGAAAACTTTCATTCAAAATTTATTTATCCAGTTTTGATTCTTAATTTTTCTTGGTTTTATTTCTAAATGTAATAACTTTAATCTATGTTTTAAATTAAATAAAGAATTAAATATAAAATCCAATATAAGAAATGTCAACGAAATTATTTATCGTTTATCACTAATTAATCAAACCTATGAATGTAAATACTTAAAAATTAGCGCTCTGAATGAATGTAACCTAACATACACGCATCAGTTTTAAGATATAGGGAAATTTTTCAGAATCACAAGGTTTAATAATTAGCATCGTTAGTGTAAAATAATTTTTTCCAAATCCTTTAAACATTTTTCTTCAAGAAAAATAAGATATAAATTGAATATTATTACATGAAAAAATACTAAATTTCTTATAAATTTCACAAGTTTTTTAAAGAAACTAATACAAAAGAATTATCTTTAATTTTATTATTACATTATCAAGTGCGAGTGTACAAATTGAAAGTACTGTCAAAATAATTGAACCGATATTTTAACGTATTATATATTTCAAACCTCCCTATTTTTGATAAATATACTTGTAGAGCCATTTCTATCTGTCTGTGCCTCGGTTCGTAAATATGATTTAAAGCTCTTTGAATTAGAGAAATGACATTTAGTGAGTAACCTTTACACTTAATTTGTAATATCTATAAAATTTTGAATGAATTCCATTTGCGTAAATTCTGTTCGTCTGTCTGCCCATGTATAAGTAAACGCATTACCTATAAAATGGAAGGAATTAGTTTCCAATACAATTTGATACATAATTTTAGAAGATTGTACACGCATATCAAATTATGTACATTTGCAGACATGCAAACGTGAGAACTCAACATTTCAAAGATTTTGATAAGTGAAATTTGGTATGTGATCTTGTTATTGAAATTGTAGTTATATATCAAATGTTAGTTGAATAAACTTGTCCAAAGTGTATATTCGGTGTTCATTACATTCTGAGAAGCACAGAATCCTTATATGCGGGATTATGATATGAAAATTAAAAAAAAAATCAAGCACTAGCGGCGTTTAACACTTTTAACGCTATCGACGAGATATCTCGTCTTTCAGATACTTCCAATTGCGGGTTTCTGTGGGCTAAAATTTGCTGTTAAAAATAAATGAAAAAGGTATTATTCAGATGTGTATTAGAAAGTTCAAATTATCTAAACTGGCATAAGAGACAAATTTTAGCTCACAGAAACCTGTAATTGGAAATATCTGAAAAACGAGATATCTCGTCGGTAGAGTTGAAAGTGTTAAGACTTGACACAACAATCAATATTTATATGGGAAGAGTTAAAGAAAATATCTTTCATATATTTTTTTATTTTTGCAATGCGAGTAAAAACATATAACAAATAATTTCTTGCAGAGCAAAATTTACATTTTGAATTTTTATGTAAGCATGACATTTACCTAATACTCAAACTTATATTCTAAATTGTTTTCCTGCTTTTTGCATCTGTTTAGAACTTGAAATCCATGATATATGCAGAAATAAAACGCAAAGCAAATAATATATTTAAATCTAACATTAATTATATATTTTTTTACACCAGAGTTTGCTTAATTTCCTGAAACATTTTAATACGTCTCTATAATTGAATACAACATTCCACCAAGTATAATGAGGGATACTTTGTTCTGCATATTTTCGCCCGAGCCTTAATTAATCCTAAAATCCCAAGTTCTTAATTCTCTGTAATTAGTAAAGGAATTTGAGACCAGTTAATCCCTTAGTGCTCGGCACAAAAGCGCATCCAGCTTAAATGGAGAAGAAGAGAGACCTTAAATTATATTAGCGATTTGTGGAAACGTATCGAAAGAATGCGACGCGTTAATCTTTGGATATGTCCTCTAGTCATATTTTTCATCTGAGATCATGGAATAATTTTATAACAATAAATATCGTCTGCTAGTTTTTCTCTTCAAAGTTATGGCAACAATGAGAATTATTAAACGCAATGCTTTTGTTTCTGCTGTTATCTAAAACTCTGTTACTGAAGTAAATTATTATTTTTGATGTTTATTACAGATTTTGATCAATTAAATATTTTGAAATAAATTTTGTTGGTTCTGATAAATAATAAAATTAATAATATTTATTATTATTCTATATCAGTTTTTAATGAAAGTCATGAAATTTTGAATTAAAAACGTGCTCATTAGGGTGATATTTATAAATCAGCACCAAATTTTACTAATGTAAAAATTAATATTTTTATTAATGGAAATTCATCAGATATTGTCTATCATTTTTAAAAAATAATTTTGCATATCTACTAGTAATATAAATAAATGTAAGTGTGTTTTGGAACTTTAGATCAAGATTGTTTGACTCTAAATTTGGCACATATATTTCTAAAAAGTTCAAATTCTCACCTTGGATCCTTTTTTTAATTAATTAAAAATTAAGTTGCATTTTGAATTTTCTCTTGAATAGCTTCCAAAAATTTTGTAGATTCAAAATTATTTTTATATATCCTAAATATACAAACATTTTCAATAATATCAATTTAATTATTGTGCAAATTATTTCTGAATGTTGGCAATTTTTTAAACATACATTTTCGCCTAATTTTAAACTACAGACCGAATTTTTGCTTTGAAATTCAAACCGATTTCATATTTCATCAAATTTTTAATCCCATGTTTTTCTTCCACTGTTGAAAGCGTAAGAAGATGCAACTTGTTTCATGCCTCTATCGCTTACATAACAAATAAAAAAATAAAACTGTAACACAGCAAGAGTTAGAAAATAGAAGAACCATACATTTGCATATTTAATAGTTCTACGATTTTATGGAACTTGTCTGCATTAGAAAATTTTAAATACACAATGAACATGACATATCTAAATCAATTAAAATTGCAAGTGTTTTATTGTCTGGCAATTCGATGGGATCATGGACATGAAATTTGGGCGAAGAGATTCATCCACGCTTATATGTAAACAATATATCTGGTGGAATAGCTGGGAGGCAAAGGCGACTAGTTACTACTAATATCGAGTATGAATTCGAATCGCAGCTCAAATGCTCTTTTTTAAACCATTAAATAGAGTCGTAAGATCCAAAATGTTAAAATGTTCCAAATGTTTTATATTAATTGATATAATTAATTCACTGCTTAAATACTATGAAATACAAATATTATAGATACCCGTGCTTATTTTTCGATTTTAAATTTTATAATAAATAAAATAATTTTTAATAAGTTTATATTTTAAACAAAAACATTCCACTTTGCTGCATCTAAATCTGATTAAATAAACTTTCAGTTCCATTAATTTTGACCAATCTGTAACCATTTTAAGGAAGAGCTATCCATTTATTGGTGGATTTTTTTTCTCAGACAAATACTAATGGTCTAAAATGATGATATTATCCAGTTATTACCTATTGCAATGGAGTAGATTTTTTTTTGTTTAAAATATCTGTCTGTCAAAAATAGTTAACTAAATACAATTAACGGTATTTGTGGATTATATAAAAATTTATATTTCATTACATTCTAATAGTATTTTTATTAATTCGCGCATATTATAATATATTTTTGTTTTGCCATAAATAATATTTTTTCAACTGGAACTTTATGCCTATTTCAATAACTATTTATAATTTAACATTTGTGACATGATTAGAATGGATATCTTTTATATGAAAAATCATTATAAAGCAAATATTTAAATTATTTATTTTTACATTATATATTAAATATTTTTTAAATTGGTTAGAAATCTTAAGTGTTATTAGTTTCTCGTATACGTAATATAGTATAGATTAATTTAATAAACATCAAAAAATTCGAACTCGAGATTTCGACGAATATTTATGTTTCAGACCTCCCTGAATTCGAAAAACACGTTTTTGGAAAATGTCCGTCTGTCTGTCTGGGAAAAAAGGATTCAAAAACGCTTTGATCTATATGGCTGAAATTTGGTGTACGATCTTTATACCAACTTAGTAGATCAAATTTTGAGTAAAATCCGCTCAGAGGAAGTTCGTCTGTGCGACTGTTCGAATATAATTTGACACGATAACTACAAAACGAAGAGCGCTAGATAGATAAATACAGAGAATTAAAATCTATAGTCTTGACACTTTTCAAATTTTGAACCAAATCCAAAGAGGATTGACCATTTGCCTATCTGTACTTTCAGAAAAATATAAAGTGATAACTCAAAAGATGCAATGACTTTAATATATCAAATTTCGTATGTAATTTTTTTGTCGCTGCAAATATAGTTCTATGTCAAACAACTGTTTCCATAGGTTGGAAAAACATATCTAAAACACAAATTCCATTTTTAAGATACTATTAGCCACATATCAGGGATTAATCGCCAAATAACTCGCCAAAGATTGCTTGGTAGATTCAGTAAAAATGCTATACTCACGTCAAAGGTTAATATTTCGTAACCATTTATACCAATGCTATGCAAGTTGTTCTCCAGGATAAAGATTATTAGCCTGTATGAGAGAAAATTTTAAGGAGACCACTGCCATTTATTTTTAATGCTATTTAATTAATTTTCGGTTCAGGATTTCTAGTCGAATCGAATAAATACATATTTTTTACAAAGATAGTACATCTGAAGTTGAAAAGTTAATTTAATTAAGGAATTGAAAAAATATGACAACTAAATTTTATTTCATATAATTGTTTTAATGAGAAGTAATAGAAATTCTTTAATTTTACGTTTCTTCAAGAAAATATTGATGACTACAGCAATTAAAAAAATCAGTTTAATCTAAATTAAACAAGGAATAATGATTGGTATTTAATTATTTTCAATTAAAATTTATACTCCTACATTAATGAGAATAAATTATTTGTTCAGAATTAGTAAAAAATATATTTCTTATTCAGACGCTTTTATTGAAAATTCAAAAACAAAGCAAATGAGAAAACAATTTAAATTCGAGAAAAAAAATTCTTTATCGTTTTTAAAAAAGGCTCTATAAAATCGTCTGCGAAGTATTATTTTTTAGTATGAAGTACGTTAAACATATATAAAATTGTAATTATAATTATTTAAATTCCAAGAAATACATTTTATTATTTTTAGCTAAATGAAAAAGCGGTATAATTTAATTTTAAAATATAAAAATGGCAATGAATGATTTTTTTACTATTATAAGATAAGAAAGGAATTAATTATGTATATTTTCTTCATTGAAATTTGAGAAATTTCTAGAAATTTAGATTTATTTCTTTTGTTAATTTTGAGGCCTTAAAAATTATTATTGAAGAATATGAGTAATTTTGATGCTTGTAAATTTCCTATAATTGGAATATTGTTTTATAGATGACATTAATTTAATTTAAATCAGGAATTTTTTTTAAAATCATATTTTATTTAAAAGTATTTCGAGAAATCAGTAATGAAATCAGTATTAAAAATTTTTGAAGTGATTTATGAAAATTTTTGCAAATTTCAATAAAAATTTATCTGTCAAAGACAGGTAAATGAGTTTTAAACCCATTATCAACAATCATACATATAAAATATATTTAAAATTATTAAATTTATTTCAAAAAATTATAAATAATAAGAAAGGGATTCAATTATTATATATAAGCTTGTTCTAACTTCTAGACGATTTGTTCCATACTTTTCATACATTTTATTTAATTTAAATCTCTAATATATAACTAGATGTATTTTATAACTATTTTTAAATACATCAGATTGGAAAATATATTAAAGGAACAATAAAATAAAATTGTTCCATTCAATCTACGCTTATAAAAAAAAAGTGTTGTATTTGAGTTGCACTCTAAAGGTTAATTGAAAGCTACCAAACTCGGCATGTATATGTATTTTGGATGTGGTAATGTGTTTTATAAAATCTTAGTTAGAATTTTAATGAATTAAAAATCAGACGACGTTTTAACATTTCTTCCCTGTAACTTACAAAACGATTTT
>JAPMOR010071061.1:377009-403887 GCA_026543865.1 Argiope aurantia
ATTTTCTATCAATTTAACTGCCTTATAATTATTTTTTTCATCATCAGACATTATTATTGTAAGAACTACGAATAGGTTTTAATGCTTAATTACATATTTAATAGCCTGAATTGCTATCAGTGTTAAATGATAAAATAGAAAGATTCTGAAAAAAGTCTGTAATTTCAATAAGGAATCGGAAAATGAAATTCCACAATCGTAAAAGACCATGTTAATTTTTAAATATAATAATGAGCCATTGTAAATGTTATGAAACTCGACTTTATGAAACGAATTTTATAAGAGAATTATGAATATCAATATTTTAGAGATTTAAATGAAATTAAACAGTAAATTTTTAACAGTGAACCAGCTGATATGGAAATGTGCTTAATTTACGCAATGTAATATTTTACACAAAAAGTATACAATTTAATGTTTACAAATATGTAAAGTTTTGTGTATAAATTTGTAATATAAAAAAGTTGCCTTTGGGATGTCCTATTTTTGGTATACGAAGTCAATAGAATCCCGCAAAGATTCTCAATTTGAATATCAAGAACATGCACCAAATATCATTTACCAAACCTTTTGCATTTTTTAAACTATTGAGTTCACATGTTTAAAGATAGACAGCTTATCATCATTCTAAATTTAATATTATATTAAACTTTAGTTTGCTGTATTTCTGGATTTTAATGCTTATAATTACAAGTAGATAGCTCTGAAAAACTTTTATTCAGACGCCAGTATGTCTAAAGAGTGATAATTTATTAAAATAAATAAGTTTATATTATTTTTACTTACGATATTTTTTCTTGTTTCAATATTTTCTATTATTTATATTTATACTTCGTGTGCAAGATTAATAATTATTTTAAAAAATTAAATAGTTGTAACGCTTTCAATATTTGAAATCAAATTCGATTAAAATTAAATAATAATTTCTTTAATATTCATTTGACCAAACGATATTTTTTTATTCCATTAATAATACAAAAAAAGCTATATATTATTTAGCAAAGTATAGTATACAAAAATATAATAAGATGCATCACATATTAAAATCATTCTAAATTGAATATAATACTAAAATTTTGATGAAAATATTTCTTTTAATTTGCTGTATTTTAGGTTTTAGTGCATACAACACATATATGGTTCTAAACAGATTTATTTATACAGACGCCGATATGTCTGAAGTCTTTATTAATATCTCTTTATTAAAATAAGCAAATATGTCTTTATTAATATAAATTAATTTATATTATTTATATTCACGATATTTGTTCCTTGTTCTCTATTTTTTCTATTATTTATATTTGCAGTTCGTATGCAAGATTAAAAATTATTATGAACACAGTTGTAACGATTTCAATATTTGAGATGAAATGCGATGAAAATTAATAATAAATTTTTAATACGCATTTTATAAAACGATTTTTTTCATTTCATTTGAAATGTGAAAGAAGTTATATATTATTTATCAGAGTTTCTATACCTAAAATTAATGATTACTTTAAGACGAACTTTTCGTTTATTATGATTAAAGTTTTAATAAATTAAATTCTACGGCTTGGAGTATCCATGAAAATTTAATTACATACTCACAATCAACTTTTTTAGAAGAAAGAAAAACACTTTATTCCAGAGAAGTCACAGTCTTTTAAAAGTCTGATTAATTATTTTCAACTTGAAAGACGCCATCTGAATGAATTAAGGAATAAAATTTCATTGAATCACTTTTGGAAAATTCCCCTAGCATCATAAAAGAAAATCCCTAGAAGAACTTAAAGTCCATTTTTTCAGAAAATACATCCAGATGCAGTTTCTGCCTCGCATTTTATGAAGATAAAGAAGAAATTGCTTAGGAAAGCCTATTCTTTTTCTCTACTAGTCACACACACTATAGAGCCATTTTTACGATTTCCTATGCTCTACACTGCAGAAAATGTGCCTCCATGGAATTATCAAGAAAACATTTTTGAACGACTTTCGAGCTATTAAGTACTCATTTTTTTCTCCTCTGGAATGGAATTGTAGAGACTCGAGTCTTCGGAGAACATCAGTTTTCTTTCTCATGTTCTTGGCGCCATATTCCGTCGCCGTGTGCGTGATTGTTGGATTTTTTAAAAACTTTTTCTTTTATCGCCAAGATAGCAGGAATGTAATGAAGGCATAAGTAAACGGGGAGAATATTATTTAATCATTTTGTCAGAGCTTTTAATTTTTTTAGATACGAAAAAAGCTAAGATGTGTAAAATAATATCGATGATTTAAGGAATAATAAAATAATTATACAAATTTTGATTGATAAGTTATTAATTTTTATTTTCACTAATTTAACAAATTTTTGGAAATTTTTACATGAATTTTCTTACTGTTAAAGTAAATTAAAGGATATGTATTTTGGACTACTTTTTATAACGATTGAAATAAAAATTTCTATAATATCACAAAAAATAAGCATAATACAAACCTTTATCAAAAACACCGTTGCATGATAATTTCCAGTAAATCAAAATTTAATTAATTATTATGATGCATATTATTTTAAAACGAATCGAACGAATCTCTTAAAACATTCTCACATATTCTTTGATTAGTGTATTATTTGCCCTTCCACACGCATAAAATTATGGACATTGCACTATTGTCGTGAAAGCAATGAGTGCTCAAATTTTATTTTTTGGTGTTCAGTGCAAGAATTTTATGATTCCTGTTAAAGTAAAATAAAAAAGGAATATGTATTTTGGGCGCCTTTTTCCATGGATTGAAACCAAATTTGTTTATGAACTGTAAATTTAGTAATAAGATACCAGATTCACTACAAATCTTGTAATACGATACAAGATTCAATACAAATCTAGTAATACGATTGGAGATTCAATACAAATATAGTAATATGATTTAAGATTCAATACAAATCTAGTAATACGATAAGAGTTGCAGTACAAATATAGTAATAAGATACAAAATTCAATGCAAATCTAGTAACAGATACAAGATTCAACACAAATCTAGTAATACGATAGGAGATTCAATACAAATCTAGTAATATGATACAAAATTCAATACAAATTTAGTAATACGATTCAAAGTGCAATTCAATTTTAGTAACGGGAGATACAAGATTCAGTTATTGAAAGCGTTGTGTTTTTAAGCTATCTCATTTTTAACCGCATGGAAATACAGAAAGACAGACAATTAACCTCTGAATGGTTAAGGCTCTGAAATTTGATATGGGTGTACATTTTAGATGTTAAACTTATGCAAAAATTTTATGTATATGACTATTAATATTAACTGATTTACTTGTGCTTTGGACAAACAGACAGTACCTTGAAAATAAGTTACTTTCAAAATTTGACAAAAATCTAAAATTTCATACAAACAGAAAGTGTTGTAATCGTCGAAATCGACCTCGGAATTTTCATGAAATTCCTAGTTTCAAACGATTTTTGCATTCCCATTATCGTTTTCTATCAAAGGTTAAATGAACTCAATTGAAACGTTTGTATAAAATCCTTGCATTAAATTTGTAGTTTGCTATCAAATGTTGAACTAAATCTATTGAAAGAAAGATTGTCTATCCAGCTGTCCGTGTAAAAGTAAATACGATAACTACAAAACACAAAGATCCAGATAGATAAAATTTGGCACTTAAGCTTAGCATCCAAAATGTAGGTTTTTATCACATTTTTAACTTAAAGTTACGAAATGTTGCATGACGTCGGTCTGTACTTTTGCATGTATGTAAATGCAATAACTTAAATCAATGAAATCTGGCATGCAATTTATGTCTAATATTTCACTTATATGTCAAATTTTGTTTTGAAGAGGTCGGAAAAAGAAGCCAAAAATACATATTTATCTTTCGATTTCTTTTCATTCATTAACTGCCCTCAAAGGGTTAATCGTCAAAGATCGCATATGAGCTTTGTGACAACAGTGTATTCAGCCAGAAGATTTGCCTTGCTTAATTTTCTCTCGGCAATGCCATGCATTTAATGTACAAATATTCTTTTTATTATTTATTTTGTGCTTTAATTTTCGATTCCTTGTTTATTAACTACACTGAAAGGGTTAATGGCCAAAAAAATCTCATTCATACTTTGTGACAACAATGGATTCAACCAGAAGATTTATTTTGCTTTATTGGCAGACAATGGCAGGCATTTAATATACAAATAATGGTTATATAATCTATTTTCTTTTTTTGCAACAGAAGGCACACAATCGTTATTTGTGGAAATAGAAGTTTTAATAATCGTTGTATTTACGACCATGCCCGAGGGTCACAGTTTTATGAGAGAGGAATTGGTCTAACACTTTTATTAGAGTTCCCGCGAGAAAATTTCGGAAAGATCATCCCACTGCTTTATAAGCATTTATTGAAGTTCCAAAGCTTTTATATTTAATCGTATTTTGATATATTTTATCGATTCGTTAGCACCCACTAAATAAAGTAACGTTTATGGCCATTTCCTTGAAACACAATTAAAAACATTCTATTTAACACCCTCATTATTATTCTGCCCACCATAACGCATGCCCAAGGGACCAATAAAGTCTGTCCATAAGGCGCATTTCCATTTAGAACACCCTACTACCCACATAATATTTGCGAAGGTAGCATGCGTTATAACCAATCAGAACACGAGATTATAAATATTTCATAAAGTTGGGCTGAAATTACAGAAAGGAAGTCCTGAATTTTAATCTGGTTCCAGCGATCCAGCGGATAGGGTCATTAACATGGTCTCAGGGGTATGAAAAGGACCTACGTGATTACACGTCATTAACTGCGACTGTGACCTTAGCAGATCATATGGAGAAGACCGCTACTGTCAGTAGTTGGAATGGAGATCGTTAGTGATACCTTAGAGAGTTGGGATATATTAGACGAAAGAATTAAGCTGGAAATTAGTTTTGGTAATTAGAATAAAAAAATTACAGATTGAAGGAATTAATTGAATTAATTATAAATTTTATGAGGTTTGTGTGATTAAGAAAAATGTTGAGATGTTAGGAAAGCGAATTTTGATTTATATAAGGACATAGTTTGCTGTTAAATATTTAATTAAAAACTACTTTAAACCAGTGTGAGTGGTCTCCCTAAAACTTTCTAGCATACACTCTAATAAAGATGTTATATAAGAGAAAGCCTTGCATGGTATTGACGTACAATAATTAATGTTAACCTTCGGCATCAATTTAGTCTTTTTAATGAATCTATCATGTCATCCTTGGCAATTAATCCCTGGCATGCATTCCATAATTTCTGAAAATAGAATGTGTGTTTTAGAATAGTTTACTCAACCAATTGGGGAAAAGAAAAATTCTACACAAAACTGCACTTGTAATCATAAAATCCAATACCAAATTTGATATATGCATGTATTATTACATTTACATGTTTCAGAAAGTACAGACAGACATGCGGTCAATCCGTTGTTGGATTTGTCTCAAAATTTAAGTGTTTAGACTGCAGATGTGAATTCTGTGTATTGAATTTTATTTACATAGGTCTACTCGTTTGGTAGTTATAATATTAAATGATATACGAACAGCTGGAAGCGATAATTCCCTGGCATGTGATTAATAATATCTGAAAATTCGTATTTTAGATACAGTTTTCCAAAATAATTGAAACAAAAATTTGTTAAAAAGCGACATTTGAAGCTAAAATAATACCATACCAAATTTAATATATTTGCCTCATTCCATTTTTTAATTATCGCATTTATATGTTTCTGAGAGTACAAACCGACAGATGCTCAATTTGTCTTTGGATCTGGCTCAAATGTGTGTTTACGCTATAGATGTTCAACGCGTTTACTGAATTTAATTCGTCTAGACTCTCTTCTTTTTGTAGTTATTATATTAAATTATATTCGAAAAGCAGGACAGACAGACATCCTCTGAACTGATTTCGTTCACACTTTGCCAGAAATCAGCAAATCTGGTATAAAGATCGTATAATAAATTGCATCCGTCTAGCTCGGAGCATTTATTAATGTTTACATGTTTCTGAAAGTACAGTTCGGCAAACAAGCAAACCCTTGTTGGATCTAGTTCAAAATTTGACAGCTGTCTACACTATAGATATTAAATATGTGCACCAAATCTTATCTATCTAGTTTTCTTCGTTTCATAGTTATAGTGTTTATGTTCGAACAACAAGACTGACGAGCTTCCAGTGAATAAATGTTACTCAAAATTTGATAGAAACCTGCAAATTAGGTTTAAAGACAGAATGCCAAATTTCATCAGTGTAGGCCAAAAAATTTTTGTGTCGTCTTTGTCACAGACATACGAACATTTTCCAAAAATGTGTTTTTCGAACTTGGGGAAATCTAAAATGTGGTGATTGGACAAAATCTCGAATACAACTTTTTTTTTTTCGATTGCTCTACTTTTTCCACACTACGTATACGAGAGAGTAAAAATGTAAAGTTATCGCTTTCGTGTAAATAAAATATATAATGACAGAGTATTTTAAGCCTAAAAAAATCAAACTCGCCGTTTTGATTCATTTTATGTTTCAAGATATAATAGAAACAGTTTTTTTTAAGTATTGCAATCGTCGAGATTTTGATGAATCTCCTCGTTTCATACCACCTTGAGTCTGCAGTGAATAGCTTATAAGCCAGTTAACATCTACTCTACACGAGCAAATGCTTTTGTATCATGGTCATGTTACTCGGCTGCGAACCACAAGGTCCGGGGTTCTCCCAAACCGCCTCAAGTCTAAAGATTAAATTTTGACATTGTGGCTGCATTGATATCTGAAACTCCCTTTGAGCTAGACGGTTGAAATTTCATATATTGAATCACGTACCAATTTGTAGATTTTTATTAGAATTTTGCATAAAATCCATTTAAAAGAAATTTATTTGTCTGTTCGTTTGAATATAAATGAACCATCTAGCTGCTAAACGCAAAGAGCTAGGCTTATGAAATTTGCTACGCAGGTTTAGCATCTGAAATATAGATACGTTTTTCAAATTTTGAACAAAATTTGTCAAACGATTCACTGTTTCTTGTCTTCATTTTAACATTCATGTAAATGCAATTATTCACAAATACACTGACATAAAAGATTGAAATGAAAAAAAAATGAATATTTTGTGACTACAACTGTGGTTTTGTGTATGATTTGTTTTGTGTCGATTGTTTTACACCATACACCCTCTAAAGCGCACCTGTTGACTTTATTGACTTAGTAGAGGAAGTGCCGTAACAATATTGTGGAATTTTACTTGTAGAAATACACTGAGTATTTTGCGCGTGTTAGAATTTGTTTAGTGGCGGAAATGTGGTGGAATAATGTCAACTCAAGAAATGAAAAAAGTACGATTGGCCTAGTGGAGAAAAAGAATATAATTGAAACTCCAAGATAAATAATAATGTCAGGTTTAAAAATCTCAGGTTTTAATTTTACAATTTTAACCCATTTAAACAAAATCGTGTTACATGATAAATGAGTCCTTCAGAGTCCTATCAGAAAAATTCAAATGTTCTTGAGCGTGTTACGGGCGTTTAGTAATATTTTTTTACAAACAGGAGATCGTAACCAACTTTCAATTTCGCCATACCTTTTTTACTTCTTCAAAACAAACAAACAAACAAAAAACAAGTGCAAAATAGCTGATGGCAGAAAATGCATTTTCACCTGATATATTGATTGAGTTTCTTATGCAGTTTCCCAAAATATAAAAAGTAAAAAAAAAAAAAAAAAAAAAAAAAAAACCCTGTTTGGAACACAAGGGAAAAAACACACCCACCGTGATAGATGATCTCGTTTATTTGAGAACTGCCTGTTAAACCTGGTTCGTGTCTCAGGTTTTCCCTAACAGATATAACGATGCAAAATTTATCGCTCTGGTTTTCGGAAACTAGCTACATTTTTTAGAAGCCAATGGAAATATTGTCGTAAATTGTCAAAGCAAAGGAAATGTTTTATTTTACTCTCTTTTTTTGCAAAGGAAAAATATAAATTGTTGTTCGACGTGTCTCTGTTTCTCTAGAAACAATTTTTTAAAACTTTATTATGTTTGGTGAACTGATATAAACAAATAAAAACAAAAAATACCCTTCTAAATATTGTATCATAGTAATATTATCATGTCAATAGATATTGAACGATTTTTGGATCAAAATTTATACATTTTTTTATTTAAAGATACATTTTTTATAAATATTTTTTTTTAAATTTAAATGTTAGTAAGAGAAAGACAGCTCCACAATTTATCAATTGTCATAGCAAAGAAATTTGAAATTTTTGAAATTTTTTTTTGAAATTTTTATGCTTGGTGAACTAATATAAGCAAAAAAAAATCATTAGAAATATTGTAGCATAGTAATATTATCGTGTCATAATATATTAATTGATTTTGGTATCTTAATTTATAATTTTTTTTCTTGAAATATTAATATGAGAAAGCCTGCTTCACAATTAACCAATTTTCAAAGCAAATAAAATGTTTCAGTTTACTTTCTATTTTTGCAAAGGAAAAATATAAATTGAGATTTAGTATGTCTGTTGGATCTAAATTCATGCATTTTTTATTTAAAGGTAAGTAAGAGAAAGCCGACTTCGCAATAAACAATAGTCAGGTTTAGTTTAGTTATATTAACATCTCGGTTTAAAGCAATGATAGGGCTATTTTGGTACGGACCTCGTAATTTTGATGATGAGGACAACGCCTGAGCAGGCACACCCCTCTTCACACCATTCCGGCAAGAAGGCGTTTTTTTTTTTGAAAAAAAAAATATTGTTTAATGTGCTTCTATTATTCTAGAAAGAAATTTTTTGAAATTCTTATGATCGGTAAACTAATATATGCAAACAAAAGAAAAAAAAATATTTGAAAGATTGCAGCATGGTAATGTTATCCTATCATAATATATTAAATGCTTTTGGGATGCAAATTTATTTATATATTTTTTAAATTTAATGCTTAGTATGTTGAAGCTGATTTTACAATTACCCACGCGACGGTGGATTTCTAAAGCATAAGAGTGATAAAATCTGTTGCATTAATCATTACAAATTAAATTTTGAACACAATAAAGTAAAAATGAAAGGAAATATTCCGTGGGAAATAGAATTATTGTCATTAAAAAGCAAAACATTCGAAACATCAAAGTAACGGGAAATAGATTTTGTATGGTGAATGCTTCAACAATTTTGAGGAAATCGTTAAATTTTTAATTGAATTTCAATTAATTGCACACCTGACTAAACTTTTGAAAATGCTTCCGTACTTACCTCATGCTAACCAAGAAATTACTAATAAAAATGCTTTTTCCGGAAATGCACAGTTTTAAGGGTTAAAAAAAAAAAAAAAAAAAAAAAAAACCTGCTGAGGAAAGTTTGATTTCCCAGATATTACCTATGAAAATTAGAGAAATACATAGATCAATGAAAATAAGACGTTATAAAGGAGCTTTAAGGCTTTTAAAATAATATTAGTTACATAGTCATATCACTGACACTCCGCTCCGCTCGAAGGTACACGGATAAATAATACTGAATGACAGGACCGCCGCAGCATTAACACTGATGGGAACTATGGTTGAGTCCTAAGGGCCATCACCGGGCACGGTACACCCCTTCCCTAAGGAAGTAAGTCCCATCATTGATGGGGAGGAGTCAGACCCCCACCTTTTCGTCTACCCTCTAGGGTGGCGAAATCCAACCACCATGCCGGAAACATCTCATCCTCATTTCGAGGTGCTCCCCTTAGGAGAATATTACTTGTATATAAATCCCAGACTTGAAGTTAATAATTATTTGTTGAAGAAGCCATTAACTTTAAATTTTCCAAAATGTTTAATTGAAAATTTTAGTAATCATTGATATCGCTACACTAAACGGGCCCCGAAAGTGCCCAGTTTTATAAAAATAAAAAAAAAAATCTTTGATTGCTATTTTAAATTTTAAAAATTCCATTTTCTTCTTATTGTCCTTATTTATACTCAATATTTCTTAATTCGTATTTTAGGAAAATCGAATATTAATTGTTGAGCCGTCAGCTTCTATTAGCTAAGTAAATCGCATTGTTTAATAATATATTCTCAGAATGCCGTAAGCTTTTAAATAGACTGAATTATACTAATAGGCTTTACTTTGCAATACAAAAAAATGCATAATTATTTCTCCTCAATCCGAATTTTTTTTTATGAGAAAATTTTCTTTAGCACTCTAACAGTTTGCTTTTCTAAAAGTGCTAAAGGCATTTTTTGGTTATTTTGAAATTTCTAATTTTTTCTAAGTTCATTTACAAATTACCATGAATTTTAAAAAAAGTTAATATGGCGCTAAATTAATGAATTCATTATCTTACCGTATTTCGCTAAATGATTTTGATAGCGTAAAAATTACTTAGAAAGAAGTATTAAGAAATTTAAAAAGGCATTTTATATGCTAATTGAATCAATTTACATATGAATGTCACATTGTTTTTCTTAGAAGAATACGCTTCAACGGATTCTTCGAACTTAAGAGGAAAATATAAAATATTTATATAAGCAAATTGATTTCTGGTGCATAAAAACTCCATACATTAATTAATAGGCACTTGATATAAAGAAAATATATATGCTGCATAGTTATAAACGTGACTGAAAATTTCTGTATTTCAAATATCAAATTAAAGCATCATTATAATCTTATTTCTATAAGAAATGAAATATCTTATTATATCAGTCATTTAATCTAATAAATCTACATGATATTAAAATAAGGATTCCAGAATTTTCTAATAATTCCCTAAGTAAAAAATTTTATATTGGTTAAAGATAAAAGATTTTAAGTGTTATATAATTTTCAAAAATAATGTATTTTTTATATATACTATATGGCATTTACTTTTATGCCACAATTCCTGCTGAAACTGAAACTGAATCTGACAAGATATATGAAAAACATTTGAATTTTTAATTTTAAATCTATTGATAATATTTGCATCTTTTTAAAAAATTCTTTTATTTAAATTTAGTTTACATTAATACTCACTTTTCCTCAACTTGATGTCATTTATTAAGTGAAAGTAGAACTTTAAATTTAATATTTCACCCACACCTCTATTTGTTGAGTTTTGAAACGATTTTTTTCACTTGTGTATTCCCAAAGACATTATGCTATATCAGAAATTCATGAATTTATTGTTATTTAATTGTTTAATTTAGTTCATTTTTCGGATGCGAGTCTCGCCATATAATATTGGCATTGTGAGTATAGTATTGATTTCATTATAAGAATGCTATGGTATTTAGAATAATAAAAAATAAAATGCTGAAGAAAAAATAAAAATAATTCCAATAAAAAATTCTACATTTTCGAATACTGAAAAAGGACATTTTAAGAAATTGTTTTTATTAAATTTTATTTTAATTTATTTTTACTTTTTTCGATAATGTTTTGATCCTATTGATTCTTCATGTTTAGCTTTTTCTGATAGGAATTTTTGTGACATAACATAAAATTAATAAAAATTAACTAAGCTTAATGTTGTTGGGATTTATGATAATTTACAACCTCTCTGACAGTTATATGGCAGAGATTTAAGCTTAGTGAGCGTTATTGTTTTTTCAGAAGCGTGAACTAGGCCAAAGAGTACGACTTTCTACTTCATGCGTCACTTTCGCTTGCACAACCCTTTTTTACAGGGAGACAAATTCACACACCTCACAGACAGAGCACAGAAGAAAAACAACCATGCCCGAAACTGAACTCGAACGCGGGGCGCCCAGATCACGGGGAAGACGCGTTACCCTTATGCCAGGACAACAGCAGTTTTAATGTAATTTATCTTATAGAAAAAGTAACGATATAAATTTAAGAATCTGTTTCCAAGTTCTATTTGAATCTATGGATATTCTTTTTGTTAAATTTAATATCCAACGGAGAGCAATTAATTCTTATTTTCAACTCTATCGGAAACTTCTAAAACTCATGTAACGCATCTAATTTTTTTGTTTAAGTTTGAAAAAACGAAATATTGTAATCATCAAAAAATTCGAACTCGAATCCGAGAAACACATTTCCAGAAATTTTGTAGCTGCAAATCAAACTGTTTATCTTACCAATCGCTACCACTTACAGACGTACACGTGTATTTTTACAGCTAGTTCAGATATGAATCTTCACACTAGAGTTAAGTTCCATGATTCATAATGCTAATGAAAACAGAATTTTAAAAATAATTTGTCTTCTATCTTTCATGGCATTAACTTCCATTTCATTCTACACATGTAAATTACAAATTTATTGAATTGAATTTTTCTTTTTAGCTTATAATAGTGATAAAAAATGATTAAGTATTAGACGGAAAATCAGAAAAGGTTTGAATTTTAGTTCAACAATTGTTAAACATTATTTAAAAGCATTTTAAATGACCATTAAAATTTAGAAAGAGTTTGCTCGGAAACCAAATTGTGGCAGTTTAAAAGCTTTTTATTTTATTTTAAAAGAAAGCAAAAAGTATATTTTTGTTGCAACATTTTCGTAAGCTATTATTAGAAACCATTCGAGTAAAACGTAATTAACAAAAATGTCTTCCCACAAAGAATAATCTTTCCCAACCTTCAAAGTATATCTATGCCAATTTTGAAATACTTAGGTTAAACAATCTGACGTATAGAGCGCCAAAACTCACAGAATATACAGATACAGACAAACAAGCATTATATTTTATTATTAAGAGAACTAAAGCTTATACCAGTGACAGTCGTCTTCCCTAAACTTTCTCACACATTTGTCATACCGTAGAAAGCCTTACATAACATTAGCGTACAATAGTTATGAAATATTAAATTTTGGCGTGAATTTTGCATTTTTATTGAATCATTGAATCTATAATATCATCCTGGGCGAATCATTTGGCGACTAATCTCTTGCTTACATTAATAGTTCGATAAATTTCAATTTATCGAACTATCGAGTTCGATAATTTGTATTTTAAACACGTTTTTCTCAACCGATTGGAACAAAAATTTGACACAAAATGACACTTGTAGTTACAGAATCCCGTACTAAACTTGGCATATTTAATTCATTAACTTTTTGAATTATCGTGTTGACATGTTTCTAAAGTTCAGACCGACAGACTGTCAACCATTAGTTGGAATCGTCTACAAATTTGATAGTTATCTACAATATAGATGTTAAATCTGTGCATCGAATTTAATCTATCTAAATCTTTATCTATCTATTGTCTATCGTTTATCTATCTAGTTTCGTAATTATCGTGTTCACTAATATTCGAACCGCCGGACAGACGAACGTCCTCTGAATAGATCTTTCTCAAAATTTGACAGAAGTCTACAAACTCAGTATTAAGATCGTATACCAAATTTCAACGGTCTATCTCATAGCGTTTTTGAACTATCTTTCTCACAGACAGATAGACAAACGGACATTTTCCAGAAAATGTATTTTTCGAACTCAGGATGTTCTAAAATGTATAGTTTTGTCAAAATCTCCAGTTCGAAGTTTTTTGACAATCACTATACTTTATACTACATATACGAGAAAGTAATAAGCATTTAAAATATAATTTTCATTATCCTCATGCACTTTATATACCCATTCACTACCCATTGTTGCAAAAATAATTAAATTAAACTCACGAGAAATAAAGCAGATTTATATCTATCCCTCCCAAGCAAAAATCGAAATGCTTGGTTTTGAATAAATAAATGAACTGGTCGCAGATGCTAGCAACAGCTGCAGCATTGCGCAGGATAAGAACTGTTAGATTTGTCTTTCATCTACTAAAGCATCACTATTGAGTTACCAGTAATGCCCAGATGATGCTAAAAATAGCTAAAATGCATGCATGTTTAATCGATAGAACGCCGGTATTCTACAGGAATTGATTACGAGCGAGGGTTGTTATGATTTTAGTGTAGCCACTTGACGCTTTTCGGTACCAGCGTCGTAAAAAAAAAAAACAAAAAAAAAAAAAAAACGGGCGTCATTCTAAAACTAGAAGACAGGTGGAAAAGCGATAGGATGAATTAATTTCAGGCTGTAAAAAAAGTCGTTTAAGATCGATTCTTTATTTTAATATTCGCAGTCATAATGCATTAACTTAGCTGTGAAAGTAAATAATAAATTTATACTACACTGTTGGAAGAACAAGAGCTTAAGAAGATTAATTTTCTTTTATGATAGAAATTAATTAGTTAAAAATTAATTACAAAAGAAATCTTAAAGCAAATTCTAAAAAATATATATTTTCAAATCAGATACTCTTTTCCATTTTATATATATATATATATATATATAAAAAGAAATATATATATATATATATATATATATATATATATATATATATATATTGCAAAGCTCTTTCATTTATATACAGGAATTTTCTTTCTTGTAGCTATACAAAATTTTGCCATTATAAAAATTTTAAAATTTCTTTATTAACTGGAAATACGTTTTTGCTAATTGAAAAAAATACATATTAAATTTGATTAAATTTGATTTAACATTTGATTTAACATTAAATTTGATTTAACATTCCAAATTTAACATTGTTAAGGTTAAATTTGATTTAACATTAACAATTCCTAATATTCATAATAAGTATAAAGTATTCTTATTAACCAATTATTCTCACAACTTGTTGAATAAAATTACTGAAATCAGTCCAATAGTTGAATATGGCAATGTAATATTTATCGAAAATGGAACGCAGTGTCGGGAGTTGAATATTTTTATCACATCTTTATGTCAGATAACATTCAAATGAAATATAAAATTGCAATATAAAATTGCATTGAGTTTGGGAGGTTCTATCGATGGTTTCCCATAAAGAATGTACAGTAAAGTGGTAATTTTCAAATTTGACTTGAAAACGAGAGTTGATAAAATGGATAGTCGACCGCTAACCGTAGTTATACATACACGATTAGCGGTAAGTATAAGTTAACGAAGTAAAACTATGTTTAGAACAATAGAATACGCCAAATTGGTCAAAATTACTCTTAAAAATTGGTGCAAAAGAAAGAAAGTAAATTTTCATGATAAGGTTTTGACTATGTTAGATGCTGTCATTAGATTTATTTAATATAGCGATGCGATTCGTAAAAATAAAATGATTGCAAAAAGATTGCTCTTTTAGGTAACGTAAAAAAATCCTTTGAAGATTTTCAAATTTGCTTCCTAGGTTTGTAGCTAAAATTTTCATTATTCACATTTGTCAAGTTGTAGCTTGAAAAAAAAATTATTATCTTTAAAAGTCCATCAAGAAATTATAAAATTTTGCAATTACCTAGAATTTAAATGAAATTTATTAGAAATTATTTTCAAGTAGCAATAAATTAATTCCAGTTAGTAAAAAATATTACAAAAACATTATAACGCATAATTTTGTTATTCTTGCAGAAATACACTTAAAGAAATAATTTTAGTTTGATGGCCCTACCTTAAAGCATATTTAAAAGATATTAATTCTACTGGAAGTTTAAATGAAATTTAATAAGAAATTAATATTAATTAGTTAAGAAATTCTATATCTTTTAACGTTAATACTTTATTAAGATAGCAGCCAATGTATTTGTGGGTCATGCCGTAATGATTATTTAATAAATATAGTGAATACTGGACGCACTATTTTGCATTCGCCGCGACTGATGTTTCTTTTATTTCAAAAATAAGCAGATATATATCTTTAATTCATTTGATAATTGTTCTTCTCTTTACTAAATATAATTAGGATTTAAGACAAGGAGAAAATAATTCTAGAAAGCACAATATCTTTTATTTATTACATACTAGCCACCTTTGCCGACCAGCCGGTTCGCCAATCTTAGTGCCTGTTAAAATTTTAACAATTAAATATTTTATGTAATTCCTACTTTAATAGCTTCTTCATCAAATATTTTAAAGCTTTAAATTTTGATAGTCATATAATTCACTCATAATAATATAAATTCCTTCAAACATAACATAATAGGTATATCTCTAATTTTCTGTTAGCTCCCGTAGAATTTATACTTTAAATTAAAGTGGAAATGATTAAACTGCAATTAATAAAATCATATTTTTTTATTGAAGCAAAGCATTTTTTTATAATACGATTACTGAAAGCTGAGTCACAGAGCATTTAAACTTTATGGGCACTAAAGAATATCTTTCTTAATTTATGCAATATCTCAAGAATTTGTCAAAAATTTTTTTTCAGATTCATCTTGAGCAGGTCTATTAATTAAAAATGTTTAATTTTAAATGCATCAAACACTAAGAAAATAAAGAGAATCGTTTAAAATAATCGGTCGAAAACAGGTAAAAAAATTACTTAAAAAAAGATGAACTTAAACTAATAAATACAATTTAATTACAAAAGCATACAACTAACCTAAAAATAATTTAAATTAAGTCCGCTTCACAGAGAAAGAGATCTTCTCTCTGTGGTTCGCTTTCGTTGAAAATAGATGTAAACAATCAGAACACAATGCGCATGCTTGAATTTTCAACGCCAGTTATGGTAACGCAAATGCGTGAATTTTTCTACGCCAGTTGTGGTAACGCTATACAGATTAGAAATTTTTAATTTCCTTTATTCAGTTTTAATTTAATTCAAAAGTACTTCAGAATGAATCTGAAAGATCGATTAATTAACAGCGTTTAATTTTAAATGCATCAAACATTAAGAAAATAAACAGAATCGTTTGAAATAATCGCCCGAAAAATGTTAAGCCTAAGCCTCATTAGCGTGGGAAAAGAATGCTGAAGCCTTACTCATTTCGCGGTGGGGAAAGAAATGAAGTTTTTTTGGGGCGGAAAAGTTAATTTTTAATTAATAATTAAAATTCTAATTAAAAATTTAAAAAAAAGAGACTCCATGTGCACATTCCAGACTTCCAAGGTATACATGTACCAAATTTGGTAGCTATAGGTCGAACGATCTGGCCTGTAGAGCGCTGACACACACACACACACACATTTAGCTTTATTATAAGTATAAAAAAAATTATGTCTAACCTGATTGTAAAAACACATTAAGTGTTTATAAAGAATTTCTATATGAATGAAATAAAATATTAAAGCAATAAATATTCCAGGAATCACCTGTTTTGCAAAGAATTAAATTTTTGATTTAGGCAACTACATAAAAAAATCGATTTCTAATTAAATTATCGAAATAATTTTATTCAGTATTTTATTTTATTTTTTAAAATTTTTTGATTTTTATTTCAGTATTTATTGTCTGAGAAGAGTCATTCAGTTTTAAATCTGATAACTTTAAATGATAGTTTACATAGTTAAATATTATTTTCACAAATTTAGAATTTTGATAAAATATTTTTAAGAGAAACTGTATGAACCAAAATCCAATGCATGCTTTTTGCCCAAGATCCAAATTTCTATTCATTAAAAGTGATTTTGTCGTTGTTGTGATGCTTCACAAGCAAAAAAATGTCGTGGTAATCATAAATTTGTCATCCCAATTTTTATATATTGAAAATGAATGCATTTTATTCATCTTTTCGAAATTAAGTAATATGTTTCTTTCTTTACTGCAAAATTATGAATAAACGTTTTGGTAAACTTCTAGACTAAAATATTTTTGCTTGATATAATTTTATTGCTAACTCAAGCATATTTGTGCCGATTATCAAAAATTTTTGTTTTACGCGATATATTTGATTTTATAGCTCAATTTTTTCAGACTATTTTATGCAAAACCATAAAGATATAAGTAGCTAATATTATTTTTCATATCATTCCTTTCAAATGCAATCACATATTGTTTGCCAACGGATTCTAAAACACTCCGCGCTTTTGCGCATGCGTTAGGATGGATTTAATTCGTCAAAATAGGGGTGAGAGAAAAGATGGAAGGAAGGGAGGTTATATTTAAAAATAAAATAAACTCGGATTACTCGCAGACTGAATTAAAATAATACGGTCCGAAAAGACACGATATTCACATACATGAGAAAAAAATTGGACAAAAAAGTGTCTTATAGGGCTAAAATCAACGTCAAAGAATGAAGGAGAATTGTGCTTATGCTTCCACATCTCTCCCATTAGTGAGGTAGAATCGTCGAAAAGTGGTTGTCTCAGAATGCTGAAACGAATAGTAATTATCAGAAACTCTCATATTTTGAATCAATTTGAATCATAAATCTTTTTTCATACACATATGCTATCCTTTTCAAACATCATATATAACTTATATATCTCGTGTGGAAAAAATAATATACTATAATTTGAGGTGAAATTTCAATATAGGTTGATTAAAATACAAATGAACAAGAATCATAAGAAGCTTGACCACTAATTTTGCTTAAAACGAAATCTTTGAATAAAAAATATACCATATTTTTTTCATAGATTTGTTTAAACAGAAATAATAAGTCACCGAGACAACATTTCAAATAATTTATTTCATCTTCCACGTTCGATTCAAACAAACAAACAAAAAAAAAAAACAAGGATTAATCTACCAGAACTTTTCCATGATGTAACAAATCTAAACAACATACAATGAAACTGTTGATGGATAGTTTTTGTGTTTTCCTCGACGGATAAAATATATTCTCCAGCAAAATATTTCAGTATTATCTCACAAATAGAAAAGAATCTTATTTGCGTGGAAAAAAAATTATTCAATTTTTCATTCTTGAAGCTCGCAGAGAGATGCTGTCTACATAACCAAAATGAAACACACCACGTATATTTTGAAATATAGCTCTCAGAGTTTACATAAAATGAAACAGTATTTTGGTGAAAGAGGAATATACACGCACCGAGCATTCTTTTAAATGGAGAAATTCAATCATTTTTGATGTGGACGATGAAAATTCTTCGAATCTCTTTCCTGGAAACGCGATACTTAAAGGAAGTAAATTTAGAATTATAGATTATTTTACGAATTCTGAATGATAAAAATGATGTAGATTATGTTTACATTAGTCAACTGTAATGGACTTCATTTAGAAGATATGTTAAGAATAAAGTATATAACTACGTTATTTAGAGAATTCCTAGTCCTTTAATGAAGTAACTGATCAAAACTTATCAGTTATTTCGCAAATTTATAAGTATTTCAAAACACAATTAAGTAGTTAATGGAAGTAAATTTAGAAATGTAGATCATTTAACGAATTCTAGTTGGAATGGTAAACATGATGTGGTTTATGTTTACGTTAATCAATTGTAATGGACTTCATTTGAAAGATATGTTACAGTTAAATTTATAACTGAGTTATTAGATATGTAGATTATGTTAATATTAGTCAACTGTAATGGACTTTATTTAAAAGATATGTTACAAAAAGTACATAACTACGTTATTTAGAGATTTCCTAATCATTTAATAAAATAACAGATCATGACTTATCAATTATTTCATAAATTTCTAATTATTTCATAAGACGATTACTTAATGGAAATAAATTTAGAATTATAGATAATTTTGCTATTTCTAGTTGGAATGATAAACATGATGTGGTCTATGTTTACTTTAGCCAACTGCAATGGACATCATTTGAAATATATGTTACAGTTAAATTTATAACTCATTTATTCAGAGAGTTCCTAGTCATTTAATCAAATACAGATAATTATTTATTAGTTATTTCCTGAATTTAAAATTATTAAGATTACATTAGTAACTGTAACGGATTTTATTTAGAAGTTATATTACCATTAAATGTATCTCAATTATTTAGATAATTCCTAGTCATTTAATGATATAATTGATCATGATTTATCAATTATTTTAGAGAATATCTAATTATTTCATAAAATAATTGATTATCACTACCAGTCGCTCTGTGAAATAATGGATTCATATTTTAGCGGTAATTATACTTGGAAACTGTTTTGTGGTATGAAGTTATTGATTTTGTGTTCGAAATCATGACGCTCTTTAATTTGGAAAGAAGCAGTGCTATAAAATATTTTTTAAAAGGTTGGAAACTTCCAGATTTAATTCCAGAAATCGAATGAAAAGTTTTACCATTTTTTTAAATGCTGAAAAACATTCTAGAATGCTGAAATTATTTCATTACGCCAGCACTGAAGGAATAGCTTTCGATTTTATTTAATCTATTTTAATACATTACCAATGGATATGAGCGGATTTCGAATTTCTCGTAAATTAACAAACACAATGTAATTTTGTTTCATATTATTCTGAAAAGAAACTTGTTATAATTTTGGGTAATTTTCTTTTTACCATTTCTGTCTAAAATTTGAAATTATCTGTATAATTGATGACAAATTAACATTGATTGACAACAATTTTGGGTGATTCGATTTACCATTTGTATCTAAAATTTGACAATTATCTGTATAATTGAGGACAAAATAACATTGATTTACAACAATTTTGGTTAATTCGTTTTACCATTTGTATCTAAAATTTGACAATGACCTGTATAGTTGAGAAAATAACAATGATTGACAACAGTTTTGGCTTGTTCATGTTTAAAATCTGACATTAATTTGTATAGTTGATGTTAAAATAACATTCAAATTTTGTTTGTCTTCGTCATGACATGGATGAACTATCACTTTATCATATTCGCAAATTGAAAGACGGTCAAACCGTTTGTAGGATTGACTTCAAAATTCGACATATATCTACACTCTCTTGTTAAAATTATATATAAAATTTTATTTTCATAACTATTTGCGTTATTTTGCTTCATATGAACATGGGGGCATAAAAGATTTTCTGCAAACGACTTCAGTCAGAAGATTGAAAAATACCGAGAGATTTGGAGAAGAGGATACATATCAGATTTCCTGTCTTTAACTGTTTATATTTTTTATTTACTCGTATATGAAATAAATAAGAAGCATAATAAGCATAAAAAATCATTCTTCACGTTTTAGATCTTCGTGAGTTCAGCGTTATATCGATATCGCTTTTTGTCAAAAGGATAATTCAAAATCCTTGGAATTTAACGGATGAAATTTCGCATATGAACTAATAAACATATTTTTGACTTTTAACAAATTTCTTAAGAAAGGAAGTCTTACTTACAGGAAGTGCGTCCGTCTGGTCGTTCACGTATAAGTGAATTATGCAGTTATAAAATACAAAGAGAAACGTAGTCACACTTTGATCCACAGGTTTAACATCTAAATTATAGATTCTTATCAAATGACGAACCATTTCTCTCAAAGGGTTGGCCGTCTGTCAGTCTGTACTTTAGCATACATTTAAAAGCAATAACTCATAAGCAAAACGAAATAAAACAAGGGAATTCTATGAGTTATTTTGTGATTACTATCGTAGCTCCGTGTCAAATTTTGGTTTAAAAGGGATGTGGCAGTGTGGCCTGGTGGTAAGGTCTCGGAACCGGAGGTTTTCAGGTTCGAGACCCAAATCAATAGAAGAACAGTCATTAAGTGGATCTAGTGCATCGAGGCCCTTATGTTCTCCCTCTGGTGTGGTGAGGGAATTAGGAGATGCGGATCTCAGCTTAGATATCATTCTCGGCATCTGCTAGCGGTTTAAAATTACGAGGCCCACCCCACAGTAACCAGCCTAGTGTTGCTTTAAAATGCTAATGCTAATATAACTTAACTGAACTGGTTTAAAATGGACTTCTAAGTACATTAATCTTCAACACTAATATTCACCAATACTATGAAAGACATTAACAGGCTTGATCCAGAGTTTTCTGCGTGTTTATATGTATGGTTAAGATCTTTTTATTGGAGAGTATATGAAAGCGTTTCAGGGAAACCATTCTGACTTAAATGTTCCTAGACCGACAGTTACACATAAGTCCAAAAAACAGTTTTTCGGATTTATGGAGGTTTTAAACGAAAAGATTCATCAAATTCTCTGAAAACAAATTGGAAAAATAAAGAATATTCTGATCTACAAAATCTAATTTCAAAACTGTCTTCCATTCGTTTATAAATTGTCAGGAAAATGAAATCGAATCAAATCAATAAAATCGAAAGAGTGGCCCATCGTAAATATTCTCTCATTCTCTCTAATAAGCTTGTAAACCATTAGTATAAAAAGTTGGCGCTTAGGTAACGTCCTTTCAATTCTACATATAGGTTTTTCCCATTTTCATAGTATAAAGAAGAAAGTATGTATACAATTTGGAAGCTCTTTTTATCAGCCGAATGAATCAAAATTTGACTGGCTATTACAATTTCAGTAACAAAATAAGTGCAATTTAATAACAAGATAGCATACCAAATTTCATTTATCTATGCCGTATACATGAATACAAAAGCAGAGACCCTACAGGATGTAGACTCTTTATGAGATTTGATTTCAATTTTGATATGGATCCACAATTCAGATATCAAATCTGGGCCTCAGATTCCATCCGTCAACCTTTTTACTTTTTGGATTTACCGGGACAGTCACCAAAATTTTATGGTTCGAAATTACCATAAGTTTAAGCTGGTTCATTTTCAAATAAGTGGACTGTAATCTTATTTAAAATCAAAAGACAATTCGAATGCCAACTTTTTATTTGATCGAGGCTCAACCGACCCCGCAACGATTCAATATGAAACTGTTCTATTATTTGAATAGCTGATCCCATGTCAGCAGGGTCACAATAAATTTAGTCGCTGAACCAAGTCAGCGCATAGTTGCAACAATTTTTAACAGAGATCCAACGAAGCGGTAACACTCATAAAGGATTTAATTCAAAATTTGATAGAAATCTGTAAATTGGGGCTAAAATTATTATTTATTTTTAACTCAAAGCGTTTTTGCATTATATACACAAACAATTAGTCATAGTTTTCTTTTTTAAAAAAATTAGGAACCCTTTAAAATGTGGAAAGTCAAAATCTTGAATCTGTTTTTTTTAATTACAATATTTTCTCTTGCATGATTTATATACGTAAAAATAAAAAAGCCCTCCTCCCCCCCCCAAAAAAAATAACAGCAACAAAGAAGTGCAATTCCAACGGTAGTTGTAACCATGGAACTGTAGCAGCTTTTAAGCCTACAATTCGCGTCGATGCATATTTGCGCAAAGTTACTTTTTAGCCATTTTGTAAAAGGAAGAAAATGTTGCTGTGACCAAAACATTTCCTTTTTTTTTTTTTTAAGAGTTTGCTCTTGGCGCTTTTCCTTCTATGTTCATTGAGTCTTTAGATTTTTTTCTATCCCCTAAAAAGCATTCCTTAAAGTTTTAAATCTCTCGTGTAGTGAAAAAGAATATTTTTTGTTACTAATTTACGGTTGAAATATTAGAAAGAAAAATAGTTTGAATAGATTATGATGAATTTAGAAATTAGATTCAGTTATAAATAATTTAATGATTAATTCATACATTTCCTGTTTAATTTCTTTCAAATAAGAAATAATTCATAAATATTTTACCTTTTTTATTAAATGTTTTAGAAACCCATTGAAATATTAAAATTTAAAATATATTAAAATATCATAACAGTTCATTCAGATTCAAAAAATATTTACGTACATATATCCAAATTATTTCTTCTATTAAAAAGAAGAAGAAAATTGCTTACAAATTGAATCTTAAAAACTCCTATTGCTGCTTTATTCATCACAAATTCTTCACTATTCCAATCAGTTTAACATTAAAAAGTAAATATTTTGAATAAATGTAACTGTTATAAAGCCACATTTGTTGCTTTGAATGACAATCAACAATTCCTGGGGAATTTCTGTGATAACAACAGCTGCCACTTCTCATTAAATGGAATATAAAATTCAACAAGAATTGTTTTGCAAAATTCCAAACAACAGAAAAATAGAAAATAAATGTCAGCATGTTCCGTGTACAATTAACCAAATTCGTTTTAAAAATGAGTTGGGTGAAGTATTCGAGTAATGTGAAATGTCATTAAATGAATGGATTAAATTAAAGTGTTTTTATTTAATAATAATAATAATCGTCTGCTATTTTCAAAAACATCCCATGGATGTCAACATTTTTATTTAAATATATAAGGTATGACAGCTGATTGTTATTTTAGTGAATTTTGTTTATGATTTCGTATGATAAATGAATATGTTTATAGTAATTAAATTCTAAAGAAATTGTTTGAAAATAAATGTGTGTTTTTTATCGTTTGATGTTTTAAAAAGAGAAACTTCCATCTAGTAAACATTATTAAACTTACTCACTGGAAGCTTTATTTATAGCTTATTTATTTAACAAATTATTACTCAACATGGAGTAAAAAATATGTAGTTGATAAACATGTTATTCTATCATTTAAAACAAGACCCACTTTAAAAAAAACTCTCCAAAACTCTCAATCCATTCTTCTAAAAAATGATAAACACTTCACACATACACTCTCTCACAAAAATTTTGACATACGACTTTAAATAATACGTTTCTCGATTTTATCATATCTTCAAGCCAGCGGGTTCAGTTTTAATCAAAAAAAAATCTTAGCTGAACTTTCCATCTTTTCGAAATCAAACCAAACCTAGATCAGCGAATGGAGTCATACATATACTTGAAGTGGTTTCGATGGTGAGACCAGACATCTTCCGTTCCACATAAAAGCAGCTTATCTGGAGCCAAAAGTGAACTTCTACTTGAGAGGGACGAAGGATTATGCACCCACAAAAAAGACCGTAGGCCAAGATTCGGAGTTAATCGGATTGCTCAAAAGTGTGGATGAAAATGATAATTTTTTTTTGAGAGAGAAAAATCTTTTGGTCTATTTATAATAGAAGATGTCTTTATTTATTCTTTTATCTAGAAATTCAGTAACCTGATAAATTTTAGACGTTTAGTGGAAGATACTGGAAGATTTGTTGTCAACCAAAATAAGGATTGATAAGTGTTTGGATTGTTACGAAAAGTTAGGTAATGGACATGCAAAGGTCAAGAAAATATAGCGGTCACGAACGGGTGGCCATAAAAATATATCATGTGACACATTAATAACACGGCATGGTTCTATATATAGTAGTTGGCATTTGACATAAAAGAGAGAAACAGTTGGATTCCTTTTATCGTGATTTCGCAGACGATTTTGAATGGATTGCCAACAAATTATAGATAAGTACCTTTGTTCGAAAAGTAATTCTTTCATGGCTCTATATAAAATTGGCTGATTGGGAGTTATTATATAAGGATAGTTTTCTTTCTAGATATCGTTTGGTTTTATGAAATTAATCGGATTAAAAGTATTATAATTTATTTCCTCAAGATAGTTTTAAATAGTCTGATAAATTTATTTTATTAAGGAATAAAAATTCTTTATTTACTTTTAATTCTTTAAAATGCAGTATGGATGGAAACTATTGTATTGATTGGAGGGAAAGAAAGAAGAGATATTTTAGATTAATTCATTTCATAACAAATTAATTCGCATAAATTATTAAAAAAATTAAATAAAAGTACATATTAAATATTGGAAATATTTTAATGATGAAATCTGGAAAGAACAGCATTACAAAACTTCTGCAAAAGGTTTCAACGTGAATCTTTAACTAAATATTAGAGAAAAAGGAAACATATTTAAACGAATATTCGATCAAACTTTTCTATCTATAAGTATCTAATTAATTCAGTAATTACTAAAATTAAACATTTTCCATACAATTCCTCCAGAAAAATGAGCATTGATTTTATAATAGCAAAGACATTCCAATTATGGATGATTTTTTTTTTGTCGTCCATATCGATTTTCAAAGAAGGACTGCTTTAACTAATCGATGAATACAAATTCGTTGAATTTTAACGAGGTTTTATATCGCTAGAGGTAAAACAAAAGAATGTTAATATAACTATATTTTCTTCGAAAGAAGGATTTAAATCGTTTTCATGGGTGAATGATAATTTAACATTCCATCTCTTTCCAATAATTTTTATCCATTAGATGGTATAGGAAATATAACTGCATTTTCTCTTATAAAAGAAAATTAATACTGGATAAGAAAAACATATTTTTATTACGTTTTTCAATCATATTTTATTATTAAAACAAATGATGAATGATATATGGCAAAAAATAGGAGAAAGCTATAATAATTAAAATTAAAAATAAACTACAGTAATAAAACAATTTAACTTAAAGCTAATAAAATTATATAAATTAATCTATTAAAGTTAAAGCAATAATGTTAAACTTATTTATATCAGTGACGTAATACTATATTATTTGTTAAAACAATTTAAACTGTTATGGTACTTTGAATTGCACAAGAGCCTCTTACTTTTACATTTGCATTTAGTAGTGAAACGTTTCTTTTTGCAATGACGGCGTGTATAGCCTTGCCCTCCACTTCTCGAATTAACTGCAGCGGCTTCTCTCAGCGACATTTCTTGAAAAGAAATCTCATCTATGGAAAGTAACTTTTCTCTACAAATTACAAATTGATTACGGGTATACAGCTGTTTGAGGGTACCATTTTTTGTTCGCTAATTTATAAAAATCGGAGTTTTCTATTCCAACAATAACCGCCAACACATTTAGGCATCTGTACGACCACGGTCGACATCAGGGACTTGTTTTCGCACAATGGTGTTGGCTATCCTTGGACATCGGCGTCTCGTTTCGCTCTCCACCAGAGCATGACGGTGATTGCCTACATACACAGGTGATAATCCGTGTATATAAGAATATAATAAAATATTCGGTCTTTTACCGATAAGTATTTGGTATATGGTGACATTCCAATTCGATATTCTCCAACTTCGGACATTCACGGTAATATATACAAAATGTATATATGTATACAAAATGTATATATACCAACAATATTTGTTTGAGAAATACAAATGTTAAACTCAAAGACATACGATTATAGTAACGAACTTTAAAAATTTTCAAATTTCAACATATATATATATATATATATATATTCAAAATTTTCAAATTTCAACATATATATATATATATATATTCAAAATTTTCAAATTTCAACATCAACTTTTCTTATCG